>VSDK01011042.1:17118-27262 GCA_009767595.1 Symbiodinium kawagutii | reverse complement strand
TGTATGTGTGTATGTGTGTATGTGTGTATGTGTGTATGTGTGTATGTGTGTATGTGTGTATGTGTGTATGTGTGTATGTGTGTATGTGTGTATGTGTGTATGTGTGTATGTGTGTATGTGTGTATGTGTGTATGTGTGTGTGTGCGTCCAGTCTGGCAGCATTAAGGCTGGACGGGTTGAGTGCCCGCTGAGGCCCCTTGGTGTTCCAAACAAAGTCAAACAACAGGCACCATCGATGCGCAAAGCATAAGCAAAAGCCGCATCAGCCTCTCAAGTCCCTCGAAACTATCTTGCCCACTGCGCAAAATTCTGAACTCCATCGGCATTTCAACGAGGCACATGGGGGGTACCAGGATTCTGTTCCAGGCCTGCTCTGCTTGTTCTGCGGCCTGTGTGAGCTGTAGTAGCACTACCCGGCGGTCTGTGGAGAGGATGTAAGCACCTGCCGCCGAAAATCCTTGCAAAATCTGGGTGGCACAGTTTGCAGCCGCAATCGAACTACCGTTTCCTCCAAATCTACTGAGCAATCTTCCTGTGGCAAATGCCACAAACTGTAGCAATGTGTGGCTTGAATGGAGCTGTGATGTGTAGCCCTACATGCCCGACCTATTGCACAAGGGGCTAGCGCCAGTGCCGCCCGACGAAGCATTGCTGCCAAACTGCCATAAAATTATATAATATGGAATTCACCTGGTAGGCAATCCCCGGTTTTTCATGTTAAGCAAGGAACACCCAGTGGTTGATTTGGTTGCAAACATCTTTGTCCTGCCCTTTTCCTGGCCTTGTGTTCCCTTTCCCTTTCTGCTCTCTCCCTCTGCTTATCTATGCCTTTGGCGCTTTTTTTTTTCTCTCTCTCCCTCTCTCTCTCTCTCCTTCTCTGCCTCTCTGTCTCTCTGGTTCTCTCTCTCTCTCTTTCTCTCTTCTCTCTCTCTCTCTCTCACTTTCTCCCTCTTGTTCTGTCCCAGTCTTTCTCCCATGATGCTGGATTAAGCGAGGCTGTTTCGGGGGTAAGATGATGTAACTGTGATGCTTGACAGTTGCTCATCAAAGCACATTCACTGTAGGTTTTAGATCTCAAATCGCAAGGCGGACATGGACAGCAAACGCAAGAGAGAGTCTGTGCCAATTGACCCGACGGGATTCAGGGCAATCTAACCATACATTGATTTGGTTGATTCAACGCTACAGTCGCTGAAGCGAAAGTTTCAGTGGGATGTGTGACAAACCGATCTGCACACACACTAGACACATCTATTGAAAGAATCACATCTACTGCCGTGGACGTGCGCAGCCTAAATGCTGCTTGGCATTTCTTGGCACTCTTGTCCCGTCACCCTCCGCCCACACTTTTGAAGCTTTGTTCTTTCCTGCCCTTTGCAATGGTCTTTTTTCTCACGGCGTCCTTCAAAAAGATCATCGCCATGATAGGCACATTCTTTTGGAGATGCCGAATGCATCCGCATGCTAGGCATTCCTATCACTGCTAAGCTGCACTGAGTGCAGCATCTAAGATCTTCTAAGGCCGAATGGGAGCTCTAAGAAGTGGACTTGGGTGCCGCAACAATCATCAAACAGCGGGCTTATTAAAACAACATGGATTGAACAAACAACAACATCTTTGGCGCAGCATTAAAGCACTCAAGGTCCACTGGGAAAAGGCTCTCACGGGTTCTAAACAAAAGCAATGTCAGAATTTCAGTAGACTTGTGGCAACAGCCACTCAAAGCAACCAGATCATAAGCGTGCAAACAGCAGACTCCTTTGCCGAGCTTCCTTTGGAAAACCCTGAAGAGCTGCAAACAGCACGCTTCGGCTGAAATCACGATAATTCTCGTGAAGCTTCAGGAGACCTGCCAGAATCAAAACACGGTGCAACACCACAAGAGCCGCACGGAAAAAAAATGCAATTGAGTGACCTGTAAAATCTGAGAAAATCCTTCAACTGCAGCAAGAACAACAGCAACGGCAGCTGCGACACTACCAGCACCAAAAGCAACAGCAACAACCACAGCATCAACAGCAACAAGAGCAACATCAGCAACAGCAACAACATCAAAAGCATACAAACAATCATAACATTACAATGATAATGACAATATAACAGTAACTACTACAGCAGCAACGGCAACAGCAACAACAGCAATATCAGCAATGCACATATGTGCAATTCATGTGATGTGCGCATCTTCCACATGTCTTGCCGTGCCTGAATTGGTCCTGATAAAGCCATGTTTCATTGGTCCATTTCAACGTTGTCGCTTCGTTCCTCCTGAAACGGTGTGCTAGGCAATCTTAAACCCTAGACTGCATGCGCACACACACACACACACAAACGCATATACATGTACAAATAAATGAATGAATTAATAAGTAAATACATAAATAATATATATATATATAAATATATCTAAAATAAAAAATAGATAAATAAACAATTCAGTACATGTGTACATGTATATATATATATATACAGATATATATGCACTTCTTGATCCTTGAGTGGTGTGAAAATGCGAAAATCGAAAAGATTTCAAGACCAAGGTCGCACTGACTCATGAAGCCTAGTATCACCCTTACCTCATGGGTTGAAAATGTCAGAAACAATGGCCCGCAAATGTCACGCTCCAGCGCACAAAGACCGGAACCCTGGGCTGCTGCAGCATGTGCCGCACACACTGCCGAAATCTTGTGACACTTTTGTTCTTTTATATGTGTTTCGATGTGTTTCTTATTTCTATCATTTTCTTTCCACGTTTGCATTTTTCCGCTCAAACTTTCAAGGACCCCTGACATGTGCGCGGCCCTCAGAACTTTGCTGAGTGCAACTCGGCCTCCTACGAACTCTTTGGATGCTCCTCCATGTACTTCCTACCAAATCCGTGGATTGAAATGGTCGGATGATTTTGGATGTAACCATTTTGCCACTCGCCAAGATCATCTCAGTTGACCAGCAAAGTACGGAGTCAAGAAATCCTAGGTTCGCTCAGCCAAGAGCACTTTCACGTTCAGCTCGAATCTTCGGCAATGTGAACACGACCATAAGCTTGCACATTCTGCAACTGAGCATCATAAGGATGCAACCACCTGTTCACAACCCACCTCAGTTCGCCAACTTATGACAAAACTGCTACGTACGAAGGCCGAACCATCTCTGTTTCTCTCTCTCTCTCTCTCTCTCCACGGCTGTCAGGTCTCCCTGCCCGAGCTGTGCCGGGAGCGAAATGCATGCATGAAGAACCATCAAGGTGCTGAATTCAGTTAAGTTGACAGCATATCACACCTGTCGAAGCCAAAGTCCTTGTCTAGGCACTTCTCCCCTTCGCGCACTGGAAGTGCTTCATGGGTTGCAGCAGGATCCTTGGCGTTGCCTCAGCTTCCAGTGGCATCGTGTTGAAAGCAGGAACTGATGAAGTGAAGAAAGGATCAGAAAAGTGCGGGACGTGTTCGCACGAACTGCGTCACCGAAAGGTCCTGAACTGTTCACCGGGTCACGAAATTGGCCGTTCTGCAGGGAAGTATAATTCACATTCCACCACAAGATAGCCAAACCTTTCCTTAGAGGTAACAGCATAAGTGCAAGGTGGATCTGTGCTTTGATGTTCTCACATCAACTGACCCAGCCAGATCCTGCCCCTCAGAAACTACCTCAAAGCAAAACTGACAATGACTTAAGAGCAAAAGCACTCAACAAGCAAGGCATAGCAAGGCAACCAGTGATGACAGTGATGACAGTGATGACATGTGATGACTGATGAGATTGGTATCTCAAGCATGCTACAATCACGTGGTGTGTTGACTTAGCCTTGGACTTCCTTGCCATTTTATGCTGCAAAGGAAGTCGCTTTTTCGGCTTCAATGGTATATATGGAATGTATATATATATATGTGTGTGTGTGTGCCATACATGGTCATACCGCATCCTGCTGTGAGCTTTGCGCATTCAAGGCTCTGCGGTTTGATCTTGAGCTGCCATACTGGAAAGTGTGTCTCTCCTCCTAGCGCCGATGGTCTTCAACGGTGACTCACACGAGCATGAGCTCGCAACATCCAGGGATGGATGGGATCTTAATCTGTGTCAAATATGGCTCTACTGGTCCAGATCTTCCAAGCAGTTGACAGCCCTACACTTGAGTCTATAACATATTGAGTGGTTCATGAATTCTAGGGTCTGCTGTGACATTCAATTCCTGGGCACAGTTCTTGTGAGGTTGGAGGCTGTTGGCATGCTGGCCGAGAGTGAACCACTGCTCAAAACCAGGGATCAACAATTGCGTCGTCCAACTTGCAAAGCCATGTGACCATCCCTTTTCGAGTTAGAATGCATCTCCGGAACAATGCAACCACGGCAAGTACAAGTTCTGGTACTGCACGCCCTCTTGACACTCTAAAGGAAAGAAATGATGACCCATCAGTGGTGCCGTAGCTGCCATGGCTCCTTCTACAGCATCATTTAGGTACATGAAGAAAGTGCCGATACGGCCACCTGATCGATGCAGCTGCGCCGCACCTTCCTGCCATTGAACCCATTGCACTGTTTCATGGTCTTCCTATGTCTTCCTCTCATTTGCTCGATATATTCTGCTATCCAAGCCCCATAGGATCTTTCACCACATTTGTGCAAGCATTTGACGCGGAACCCCATTCCTGTATGCATCCCCTCTGAGAAAATATATTTTCTTAGCCCGACCAGAGGCATAACCAGAGCCACCGGCAACTTTTAAGAGTGCAAATCTGCAGGACGAGCTTCCACAAGCTTGTTGCTCCTGTTCATCCAGGTAGTCCTTCGGCTGGCCCAACCGGCATCAAACCAGGCGCATGATTTGGAATCCTAATCAGCCACCTGTCTGTGAAACTGACTGGTGTATGGTCCCAACAAATCTCAATATGAAGCTTTGAGCGTAAACAAGTGTGACAACCTTGAACATCAGGACAGCAACGTTACCCCTCTTGGGCAATGGGAAAAACATGTGACAACCCTCAATCTTCTTGATCAAATCCTGCCAAGACTTTCCATGTATTCACTTTTTGACAGGCTTTGGCTTCAAAGTGTCGTGACACACTGTATTGCCCAGTTGGAAATTCACAGCGCTGGCCTGATGCTTGTGAAACGACTGCCCCGGCTGGTAGCGAACAACCTGCTGGCGTGACAGGATAGATAGACCTCCCCCAACTTATCACAGCTGGTCTCAGTGGCCAGGAAGTGGCCAATCATGCGCTGGCACCCCTACTGTAGCAGGATCTAAACGTTGTGCTGAGTGAATAGCCAAGCGAGTTGGCTGCGCTGCTCCCGTCCCCCAAACCTGGAAGGGCTCCATATTCTCATGCTGTAGCCTCACGCGAGAGCATTTATTAAAGCAGGAAAGGGACACATTGTGCGTGCACACCGACACGCGCGGTGTTATTTGCACGTTAACACTTACTATTTCCATCAAAATCCATCAAAGAACGCAGTTGCAAGCTGCAGCGGATCAAATATGCTGAATGGTCAATGTAACGCATGCATGTACAAACTTAGGTGAATGGCCTAGTTCACGAGTGACGTAACTTCTACAAATGCGTGCGAACATGCAGCGCAAACACATACAGACACACATGTGGGCTTGTGAAAGGGTAAAAATGCCTATCAGATCATACTATGTGCAATTGTGCGCATGTGTGCAACTTTGGATGCAATGCATGTGCTCATGCATAATATGTATATATACCTATATCTTTATATTAATATTTGAGGTATAAATCAATAGATATCGATAATCACGGATAGTTATGCAAAAATATAAAATAGAAAATGGATATAGATATAGATATAGATAGATACAGATATAGATATAGATGGAGAGAGAGCGAGAGAGAGAGAGAGAGAGACAAAGAGCGCTGTTGTATAGAATGCGAACATTTAGGCGCAAAACGCATACTATGTAAGTCTATGGCGCTGTGTGAATAATGAACAAATATATGCATATACATGTCCATCTGCATGTGCGTGTAAACAACACACACAGAGATATATATATATATATACCAGAAGCCTCCAAGGGGAGGCGTAGTGGCACCCCTTAGCACTGAAATCGTAGTGACGCCCCTTAGATTTTGAGGTGTTTCGGAACTACTTTTTGGGTAATCAGAATGGACATCCATCCAGGAGACATGTGAAGAAGGCGGAGCATGGGTTTGGAAATTGGTTCGGGTCTAAAGTTTGATCATATGACTATTTTCCCCACGCCAGATGAATTGGAAGAGAGAAAAGACCCATCAGAGGAGAAGGATGATAGCAATGAAGATAGCGATGATGAGGACGAAGAAAGCAAAGATGAGGATGAGTCAGAGGAAGGACCTTGCGAAGAAGACAAAGAAAGCCAAGCTGACGCAAACGATGCAGCCAATGATAAAGATGACAGAGACCAGAAAAAGGAAGAGCTTCAGGATGAAGAGCGCCTGAAGGATGGAGTTGGCGATGGAAAAAGATACCGCGAGTTGAAGCCCAAGCCTGAATTTCTTGACAAGTTTGGGGTCAAAAGCCTCCCTGCAATTTCGAAGGAAGATCTGGAAACGCACGAACAGGTAAAGGAAGCCTGCCGCTTGTTTGAGAACTTAGGGGTTACTCTCACAAGTCTCGAGAGTCGCGGCAAGGGAGCCCACCTCAAGAGAGGGTTGCAGGAGCTTTTGAAAAAAGCCCAGGAGCCAGAAGATCAGGATGGTGAAGGAGATCAAGAAAGCGAAGGAAAGGCGCATGGTTCTGAGAGGGAGGGCCAAGGAAGCGAAGAAGACAGAGAATGCGCAGGAGATAAAGAAACCAAGGAAACCTGTGGCTGCGAGCTGCATATCAGAAAAGCGGGTTGCAGAAGGTCCCACGGGAAAATTCAATCCGGAAGTCGTTGAAGAAGGTCATCAAGAAAAAACAACTTAGTCTTTCGCTTAGTGTGTGTGTGTGTGCGTGTGCATGCGAGCACTCTCTGAGAATCACAGTGTAGTATGTAAAACCAAATGACTTTACTGCTATATCAAACACCTGTCAGGTTTTGGACGATCACATGAAGAACTCGAAGCCTGGGTTATCGAACAAGCCTCTGTGTTTGCTATTGTTGAATCTTTTCTTGTGTTTGCTAAATAGGTTTTCTTGGCTTTGCTGTATCTGTTTTTAAGTCTGGTGCATGGCGGTGTATTTTTTTGGCCGTTTGATTTCGCAGCCCTCGGAGTTACCTTAGGAAAGGCTGATGAGGGCTCCGAGAGAGAGGACCAAGGAAGCGAAAAAGGCGAAGGGACAGAGGACTCGGAGGATGGAGATGGCGAAGGAGACAAAGAAAGCGAAGGAAAGGCAGATGAGGGCTCCGAGAGAGAGGACCAAGGAAGCGAAAAAGGCGAAGGGACAGAGGACTCGGAGGATGGAGATGGCGAAGGAGACAAAGAAAGCGAAGAAACAAGTGAGGAGTCGGCATCTTCTGATTTTGACTACACTGCGTTTCCAATGGACAGTTGGCCCACTAAGCCTTGGAGAAAACTTAGCCGGGAGGAGATGATAGCCTGGTTCAACCAAGAGCTTGCTAAATTGAATCCTGAGATTAGAGAAAGAACAATAAAAGCTATGTTGGCAGAGCTGAGATCCCCATATAATGAGCCTCCGCTAAGAAATGAGCCTCCTCTTAGAATACAAGAAGACAAACTGAAGAGAGACACTGAGGAGAAAGAGGAGCCTGCCAGCGCTTTCGGCATTGGCATCCTAGGCACCCCGGACAAAATGGCGAGGCTTGTCCCATACTAGTGTCAGAAGATCTTCGATATTCATATTCATCGTCTTAACTGCTCACTTTCCATACTGCTTTCCTTACAGATCCCCAAAGCCACACTTTCGATGGTGAGGACGGCCACGGGCTCATCCAGGAGACATGTGAAGAAGGCGGAGCATGGGTTTGGAAATTGGTGCGGGTCCAAAGTTTGATCATATGACTCTTTACCCCACGTCAGATGAATTGGAAGAGAGAAAAGACCCATCAGAGGAGAAGGATGATAGCAATGAAGATAGCGATGATGAGGACGAAGAAAGCAAAGATGAGGATGAGTCAGAGGAAGGACCTTGCGAAGAAGACAAAGAAAGCCAAGCTGACGCAAACGATGCAGCCAATGATAAAGATGACAGAGACCAGAAAAAGGAAGAGCTTCAGGATGAAGAGCGCCTGAAGGATGGAGTTGGCGATGGAAAAAGACACCGCGAGTTGAAGCCCAAGCCTGAATTTCTTGACAAGTTTGGGGTCAAAAGCCTTCCCGCAATTTCGAAGGAAGATCTGGAAACGCACGAACAGGTAAAGGAAGCCTGCCGCTTGTTTGAGAACTTAGGGGTTACTCTCACGAGTCTCGAGAGTCGCGGCAAGGGAGCCGACCTCAAGAAAGGGTTGCAGGAGCTTTTGAAAAAAGCCCAGGAGCCAGAAGATCAGGATGGTGAAGGAGATCAAGAAAGCGAAGGAAAGGCACATGGTTCTGAGAGGGAGGGCCAAGAAAGCGAAGAAGGCGAAGGGAAGGAAGGGGAGAAAGGGAAGAAAGGGAAGGAGGATTCGGAGGATGGAGATGGCGAAGGAGACAAAGAAAGCGAAGGAAAGGCTGATGAGGGCTCTGAGAGAGAGGACCTAGGAAGCGAAAAAGGCGAAGGGAAGGAGGATTCGGAGGACGAAGATGGCGAAGGAGACAGAGAAAGCGAAGGAAAGGCAGATAAGGGTTCTGAGAGTGAGGGCCAAGGAAGCGAAGAAGGCGAAGGGGAGGAGGACGCAAAGGATGGAGACGGCGAAGGAGACAAAGAAAGCGAAGAAACAAGTGAGGAGTCAGCGTCTTCTGATTTTGACTACACTGCGTTTCCTATGGACAGTTGGCCCACTAAGCCTTGGAGAAAACTTAGCCAGCAGGAGATGATAGCCTGGTTCAACCAAGAGCTTGCTAAATTGAATCCTGAGATTAGAGAAAGAACAATAAAAGCTATGTTGGCAGAGCTGAGATCCCCATATAATGAGCCTCCGCTAAGAAATGAGCCTCCTCTAAGAATACAAGAAGACAAACTGAAGAGAGACACTGAGGAGAAAGAGGAGCCTGCCAAAAAGATCAGACGCCGCAGCAGCAGCAGCGTGAGCAAGAGCAGCAGCAGGGACAGCAGCTGTTCGAATGATGTGGCCAGCAGTGGTATGTACGGCAAGCATGATGGCAGCAATGATGAGGAAGAGGCTGGTCTAGAGATCAATGAAAACTATCCAAAAAGTAGCCTCAAGAGATGGAGTTCAACAAGGGTTTCTTCAGCTTTTGACCCTACGCTGCCAACTTCGTACACAGTTCGTCTTTCGAAGATAAAGCTCAAAAAGCAATCCACATTGGAACAAGCCTTCACCTCTTCGCAACATGCTACTTGCATTCATTGTTTCAACGATCGCTGTTCTTAATTTACTTATCGTTTCTCAAATTCAATCATTGTTTGGGCCAATTCTCATCCCGCTACATCCCTGCTGTCCACATAGGCTCCTGATGGCGATGCTGCTCCTTCTACTGAACCCCCGCCGAAACGAAACAGAACAGGCTGCTTGCTGTATATTTTACGGCTCCGTGTGACATGTGATCATGTTTTGCAATCTGACCCTCAAGCCTTGTTGAGTTTTCACACTGTGAACAAATGACAGGTGACGGCTGACCTATTCTGAACCTATGCTTTTTTCCACCCCAGCTTGATGGCGGAAATAACCCGTTCTCACGCATTCGCATTTGTATGTGTGATTTTGGCACACTCATAATTCTTCATGGTAGCAATTGGCATGGCGAGGCAACAAGGCTCCAAGATTCGGCTGTTTCTATCTGGATTTCCTCGAAATGTTCAAGTATGGCTGTGCAAGGATTCGATTGAATCGTGCGCGCCAGTTAGCATTCTCTTTTACACGCGTATCGTGTGAGGTTCTCCGTCGCCCAACAACGACCCAGCCTCGACCGAGAACAGCAGGAAGCAGAAGGCCCGAACTTGTCACACCTGCGCACCAAGCGGAATCACCCAATGCAGTGGCCAAGTCTCAGAGACATGTGTTGATTCCATTTACTTTCCTGCCAGGTCAGAACCTTTCTCAAGGAGGTGAAATTTGAGGACTTTGTTGACTACGCTGACTCCCGGTGTCAGGTCACTATC
>VSDK01011042.1:0-16889 GCA_009767595.1 Symbiodinium kawagutii | reverse complement strand
AAAGAGGACCCAGAGGACAGAGGTGGCGAAGGAGATAAAGAAAGCGAAGGAAAGGCAGATGATGGCTCCGAGAGAGAGGACCAAGGAAGCGAAAAAGGCGAAGGGAAAGAGGACTCGGAGGATGGAGATGGCGAAGGAGACAAAGAAAGCGAAGGAAAGGCTGATGAGGGCTCTGAGAGAGAGGACCTAGGAAGCCAAGAAGGCAAAGAGAAGGAGGATCCAGAGGATGGAGATGGTGAAGGAGACGAAGAAAGCGAAGGAAAGGCTGATGAGGGCTCTGAGAGAGAGGACCTAGGAAGCGAAAAAGGCGAAGGGAAGGAGGATTCGGAGGACGAAGATGGCGAAGGAGACAGAGAAAGCGAAGGAAAGGCAGATAAGGGTTCTGAGAGTGAGGGCCAAGGAAGCGAAGAAGGCGAAGGGGAGGAGGACGCAAAGGATGGAGACGGCGAAGGAGACAAAGAAAGCGAAGAAACAAGTGAGGAGTCGGCATCTTCTGATTTTGACTACACTGCGTTTCCAATGGACAGTTGGCCCACTAAGCCTTGGAGAAAACTTAGCCGGGAGGAGATGATAGCCTGGTTCAACCAAGAGCTTGCTAAATTGAATCCTGAGATTAGAGAAAGAACAATAAAAGCTATGTTGGCAGAGCTGAGATCCCCATATAATGAGCCTCCGCTAAGAAATGAGCCTCCTCTTAGAATACAAGAAGACAAACTGAAGAGAGACACTGAGGAGAAAGAGGAGCCTGCCAGAAAGATCAGACGCCGCAGCAGCAGCAGCGTGAGCAAGAGCAGCAGCAGGGACAGCAGCTGTTCGAATGATGTGGCCAGCAGTGGTATGTACGGCAAGCATGATGGCAGCAATGATGAGGAAGAGGCTGGTCTAGAGATCAATGAAAACTATCCAAAAAGTAGCCTCAAGAGATGGAGTTCAACAAGGGTTTCTTCAGCTTTTGACCCTACGCTGCCAACTTCGTACACAGTTCGTCTTTCGAAGATAAAGCTCAAAAAGCAATCCACATTGGAACAAGCCTTCACCTCTTCGCAACATGCTACTTGCATTCATTGTTTCAACGATCGCTGTTCTTAATTTACTTATCGTTTCTCAAATTCAATCATTGTTTGGGCCAATTCTCATCCCGCTACATCCCTGCTGTCCACATAGGCTCCTGATGGCGATGCTGCTCCTTCTACTGACCCCCCGCCGAAACGAAACAGAACAGGCTGCTTGCTGTATATTTTACGGCTCCGTGTGACATGTGATCATGTTTTGCAATCTGACCCTCAAGCCTTGTTGAGTTTTCACACTGTGAACAAATGACAGGTGACGGCTGACCTATTCTGAACCTATGCTTTTTTCCACCCCAGCTTGATGGCGGAAATAACCCGTTCTCACGCATTCGCATTTGTATGTGTGATTTTGGCACACTCATAATTCTTCATGGTAGCAATTGGCATGGCGAGGCAACAAGGCTCCAAGATTCGGCTGTTTCTATCTGGATTTCCTCGAAATGTTCAAGTATGGCTGTGCAAGGATTCGATTGAATCGTGCGCGCCAGTTAGCATTCTCTTTTACACGCGTATCGTGTGAGGTTCTCCGTCGCCCAACAACGACCCAGCCTCGACCGAGAACAGCAGGAAGCAGAAGGCCCGAACTTGTCACACCTGCGCACCAAGCGGAATCACCCAATGCAGTGGCCACGTCTCAGAAGAGACATGTGTTGATTCCATTTACTTTCCTGCCAGGTCAGAACCTTTCTCAAGGAGGTGAAATTTGAGGACTTTGTTGACTACGCTGACTCCCGGTGTCAGGTCACTATCAGTCAGGTTCAGCAGCTGGCGTTGAAACATGCATGTGGACGTGTACCTGTACCATCAAAGCAATTAGAGCTGGCAAGTGCCAGGAAGGACAAAGAACCAAGGATGTATCATGGTCAAAGCTTGATGTTCGAATTTCGAAAAGTACATATGTTTTATTTTTTTTCTAGGTAGGTCGCTAGATCTAAGGCAATACGTCGTGGTCGAAAAGTTGTCCTTGCAGGACGGATGGGTTGTGGAAGTGAGAGAAAGAAAAATCGGCAAGTACAAGGGCAATCTCTACCAGGTCTATATCAACCCCCAGGGACGGCAGCGTTATGTGTTGAAACTTGGTTTGATTTTAGCCCGTTTTGGTCAACTTCCTACCCGAATCGAAAAAAAATCCAGTGTGCAATGCAACTTTCATCTCTTCAATCTGAACCAAGGAAGCAGGCTGAAGAGGAGGGGTTTTCTGATCCGGAAAAGCGAGTCAAAGCCGCGCGGGCAAGGCTCGTATCTGGATTCACCACGTAAATATTGAAATTAAAATCACTATCTATGCGAAATCCTGCCAATGCAAATTTTAGATCATGGTCCAGAGCGCATCGAGATCGAGCTTTCACTGCTCAGGATCATGTCCGAAAGACTCAAGAGGGCGACTTCCAGGCAATCTAACCCTGACAGGAGCAAGGCTCCAAAGGAAGGAAAACCGAAGAGTAAGGCGAAAGCCAAGGCTAAGACTAAGGCTAAGGCTAAGAGTACGGCTCGGACTAAGAAGAAGGGTGACAAGAAGGGTAAAAAGTAGAGGCTATCCTTTCTTCTGAATCTCAAGTTTCAAACTTAAGGAACCAGCTTCAACAAGTCGAACAAAGGTGTTTCCCGATTGCTGAGAAGGCTTGAGATTAAAGTGAATTTTCCCCGCGCAGCACCGAACCATAACATTTGATCCGGTGAGAGTGCGCAAATTTTGAGCATTTAATCCAATCAGAGCCGAACACTGGCCCGTGACACAAGCAGGCAGGGACTAGCGATATGCTGCTCTCGGATATTTTAGGAAAACAAAAGCCTTCCAAGTATATTTAGTATGTGCTTTGCAAAATCCGCTTCCTATGTTGAAAAACTTTGCCTTTTGAAGCACAGCTGGACCTTCATGGCCTGGGGTGTCACATGATCGAGTTAGAAACAAGCGACAAATGATTCGCAGCTGCCTTAGCCCAGTTGAACTCAATGTGGCACAGCTGCCTCGCAAAGCAGGCTGAGTGAGACGATCCCACGCATCCACAAGCTGATGTGAACGGTTTGTTTGGAAGTCTGCTGGCTCAAACTGCTTTCATCGTAAACCAGGTGACATGAGGCCGGCCAACTTGCTGCCGGTCTTATTTTTCCTGTGTCAGATCCCTACCGTGCCTGAATGTCAGGCTCTTGATGCTGCAACTTGTCTTATATCCTTCCTTCCCCCAGCCCTTTGATTTTCATCATGGTTTGTGCGTCAACGTTCCGCGCTTCATTGGCTAAATTTGCCTAAGGTAGAGGTTTGCGCTGGCGAGGGCCACTTATCGAGGGCATTGCGCAATTGCGGCTACGCAACGAAGTCTTTCGATGCTTCTCGATCTCAATTTTTGAGCTCCCAGTCTAGTCATTTCTCAGTGGCACCGTGGAGTCATAGATTCTCGCACTATCATTTAGTTTTGTGACTTCGATTTTAAGTTCTGATAGTGTTTGAATCTTTCTGTACCTTTGGTGCCTTGCGGAATTGTGGCTACGCAATGAAATCTTTCGATGCTTCTTGATCTAAATTTTAAGTTCCCAGTCTAGTCATGTCTCAATGGCACCGTCGAGTCATAGATTCTCGCACTATCATTTAGTTTTGTGACTTCGATTTTTTAATTCTGAGAGTGTTTGAATCTTCCTTTACCCTTGGTGATTCAATTCTTGATTCTTTGGCTCTGTGAGTCTTGATTCTTGGAATTTGAATTCTGGATTGGATGCTCCTGATTCTTGATTCTTTTGCTATTCAATTCTTGATTCTTCGGTTCTGCGAACATTGATTCTTGGAATCTAGTTTCTTTGAAATAGATTCTTTGATTGTCGGAGGTCCGCTACTCCGCCAATCACAACCTGCTACGCACAACCGGATTTATCACACTTCTCGCTGCTGTGGTAGCCTCAGTTGGTTATAGGTCATGAGGTCATGCGTACAGTTTGCATCCTGCGTACGGCTTTTTGCTTTTCGTTTTTTTTTTTGTGTTGCTCTGCTTTTGTTAAGCGCACTCGCTTTGAAGGTGAGAAATCTCCGCAGGGGCGGGCTATTGTTCCTTGCACCACCCTGCAGTAGCTGGATATTCTTGCTCTTTGATTGCAATATTGAGTTGCCTTGAACTGTTCATAGTATACAAGCCAGGTTCGATGAATAGTTCTTGTCTGAGGTCTCAAGGCACTACCCAACGTTCGTGGTGGAATCCGGAGGGGGGAGAGTTTGCAGCTGTGAAACTGGCAAATGTTTTGATGATGCGTCTCCTTTACGTGTGACTTGCTCCAATGGTTACGTTTTTCACGTTGACTTTTTGTACTTTCAGTGAGAACAGAAAATCCCGTGTGAAATTCTCAGGATATACTACGCGCATCAACGTGGTGTGCATTTCGTCATCGAACAACCCTTGACGAGCGTCGGGGACTTATTATGTTTACGGGATTTTCATTTCTCACACTTGGGGAGAAAAATTTCCGATCGTTTTAACACCCTCCCAGTTGTGAGCACTCCTTCTGCGATCGGGGGCTAATAATTGCTGACAATGTTGGTACCAAGGTTCTCTGGATGTGGCGTCCTGTCCGTCGGCTGCTCAACTATTGCGGAGCCAGGCTGGTCTCGTTGGATTTCATTCCTGTAGGTACTCATTGTCAAGAACTGTTGATATCTCGCAGTTGCTGTGGTGGTTTCGAAAGTTGGTTGCCCAAATGATCCATATGTACATGCCGTAGAATTATTCTTTTATGTTTCGATTTCCATCAACCAATTCACGTGTTCATTCAACCGCTGGAAAGGCGCGTGTCTTTTCCGATGGCTGCGTATGGTGCGCCAACTCTAAAAATGACAGTGTCCCTTTGCTGCATCGCTTTCCCGAATACGATTTCAAATCGCAATGAAACTTTTGAAACATATTCTTTGAATCTGTATCTCAGGCTGTGGGGAACTTTGCCGCTTTTATGTTCTTTGCGCCGGGCCTTGAGTTGGAAGCTTTTGAAGCAAGCTCTCGCAAGGACACTTTGAACAACTGATCAAAACATCATGGTTGATCTCATGTGGACTTCGCATTTTCGTTCCCATGGCTGTCAATACTTTGCCAGGAAGGAAACATCTGATGGCAAGGTTGTCCTTGTCAAAAAGACACTGAAGAAAGATGGAAGCGTTGCTGTGGTGCCTTGTTTGTTTTTTGAAGGACTGCTCATGGTCAAGACTACCAGGTTACCGATAGGTTCATAACATCACTTTCTGCCAAAATGAATTCCAATGCTAAATTCAACCTGGGATATCCTGAGGCTGGTCTGAAGAAAGCTCTCGTCAAAAGTGGCGCGTATCCATATGAGTTTGGCCTCGCAATCGCAGCCTTGATGGAAGTGCGGGGCCCACGACCTCAGCCAGACGAGTGCAATCTTGATGGCTATGAGGGCGAGGACGATTTGGGGGCACTAGATGACCTCCTAAAGGGCAGGTCAAAAGCATGGTGGGGGAGACTTAGGCGGTGAGACCAAACCTCACACATTGGGAAAGCATTCACAAGAACATGAAAAAGTCGTAGTTTGGAAATCAATACTTTGAGTTCTGACTTCTGGAGCCAGTCCTCCTCACGATGCTGAGTTTAGAAACCAAAGCCAATAGACTGCGCTGGGGTAAGGCGTAGAAAAAAATATGTGTAAACTGACGATTTTTGACAAAGCAAAACATGTTCAGCGTGAGCACTCACATGTTATAGTTGGCTTCCTAGGTGTGAATTTTGAGGCTCTATCAGGGTTAGGCTGGGTTAGTGTAGGGGTTAGGCACTGACAGCATCAGAGCTATGGATCGCCAACTCGAACTTGAAGCAGATCGGAGCCGTCGCCGACGTCGTCGTCAGCGTCAGCTTCGGATTATCGGCTGGGGAGGCATATGTAGCTTCGGATTATCGGCTGTGAAGTCATATGTGCATCGTGTTGGCTGAAAATGTGGCATCCATATCTGGAGGAGTGCCTTTGCTACAGCCAGTGAACCCCTCTAGCGTTTCAAACATGTGTTGAAATCAGTTTGCAATAATCGAAATCGCAACATCATTGCCGATCATTCCATCAACCGCTTTCAGCCAAGGAGTGACAAATCAGCATTGGCTGCAATATCTCGAGATTGCAAATGTGACCTGATCAGTGAAGATTTGATGGCGGAGCTGAATAAACCCAAGCAGCCGGAGCATCAGTAAATTCGTAATTTAGCGGAATGTTGAATAAGAAGTGAAAACCAATTCTAGTATATTCTAGTTTGAATCCTTGAATCTTCGACTTCGATGCTGTGCTTTGATATTTCTGTCAACGTTCCGCAGCTGGAGTCATACATTCTGAGTTCCCCAACTGTGGAAACGATTTCCCCAACTTCGATATCCGGTGGCTCCTGATGCAGAAAATTTCGATTTTGCACACATCTCACAATTTCTATCACCAACCAAGCGTTGAGAACGTGTCAGAACCGTGTCACAGCGTGTCGGGTGGCGTTTGAGGGGTGTCACTGTGCAGCCCCTTTATGCTAAAGGGTGTCACTGTGCCACCCCTTAGCTTAAGGGGTGTCACTATGAAACGTGTCAAAACGTGTCAAAACGTGTCGGTTTTTGGTGAAATTCGACATTTGCTTTTTTCCTCGACAGGTGTGATTTCACCCTTCTCGACCTTTTTTTAACCAATCTTGGCTCCAGATCGGGTTTGAAAAGTTCAATTTTTGATGGGCAACCTGCCTGATTCCGAGGCTTGGTACAACAGAGAGTCGTGAATTATCGAGTCTAATATCAACCATATCAACAATTCACATACGGAACCCATGCTTCAGGCGGACAACACAATGGAAGAGGCCTGTTCTGCGGAAACAGTCCCAAACAAACTTGTGTTTGTTTTTTGTTCTTCCAAAATCGAAGGTGGCTAAGGAGGCTGCCAGAAAAAGAAAGAAACAGGATGAGACCAACCATCACAAGCACTTGGAGAAGAGCTCAAAGGCAGCAAAGTGGAGAACCCCAGACGCACCACCGAACACCAAACCAACAGACAAGAACAAGGATAAAGCCAAAGGAAGTGATCAGGATGTGAAGGCCAAGGCAGAAGGGATGAAAGAGAGGAACAAGGCTAGCAAAGGAAGCAAGGAAGACCCCGGTAATGATGCGAATGCTAAGCCAAAAGAGATGCGAAAAAAAAGCAAGGGCGGCGAAGCCGCTGGAAGCAGCCGAGATGTTGACAAAGCTTCGATGACTAAGGAACAGGAGTCTCGGAAAAAGAAAAGAAATGACAAAGAGAAGGAAAGCAATATCAGCAAAGATGGGATTGCCCAGCCAGGAACAAGTAAAAAGAGGACCCTGGTCATGGAGACGGAAACCGAGGAGGAGGTGAGGAAAGATGATAAGACCAAGGATGACAGAGCCAAAGAAAGGAAAGAGGAACCTGACAAAGCCAAAGGAAGAAAAGACGAGCCTAGGAAAGATGCGAAGAGCCAGCCAAAAGAGAGTGAGAAGAGCAAGGATGACAAAGCGAAAGGAAGGAAAGAGGAGCCTGGCAAAGATGCGAAGACCAAGCCAGCAGAGAGTGAGAAGAGCAAGCATGACAAAGCGAAAGGAAAGAAAGAGGAGCCCGGCAAAGATGCGAAGACCAAGCCAGCAGAGAGTGAGAAGAGCAAGGATGACAAAGCGAAAGGAAGGAAAGAGGAGCCTGGCAAAGATGCGAAGACCAAGCCGGGAGAGAGTGAGAAGAGCAAGGATGACAAAGCGAAAGGAAGGAAAGAGGAGCCCGGCAAAGATGCGAAGACCAAGCCAAAAGAGAGTGAGAAGAGCAAGCATGACAAAGCGAAAGGAAAGAAAGAGGAGCCTGGCAAAGATGCGAAGACCAAGCCAGCAGAGAGTGAGAAGAGCAAGGATGACAAAGCGAAAGGAAGGAAAGAGGAGCCTGGCAAAGATGCGAAGACCAAGCCGGCAGAGAGTGAGAAGAGCAAGGATGACAAAGCGAAAGGAAAGAAAGAGGAGCCTGGCAAAGATGCGAAGACCAAGCCAGCAGAGAGTGAGAAGAGCAAGGATGACAAAGCGAAAGGAAGGAAAGAGGAGCCTGGCAAAGATGCGAAGACCAAGCCAGCAGAGAGTGAGAAGAGCAAGGATGACAAAGCGAAAGGAAGGAAAGAGGAGCCTGGCAAAGATGCGAAGACCAAGCCAAAAGAGAGTGAGAAGAGCAAGCATGACAAAGCGAAAGGAAAGAAAGAGGAGCCTGGCAAAGATGCGAAGACCAAGCCAGCAGAGAGTGAGAAGAGCAAGGATGACAAAGCGAAAGGAAAGAAAGAGGAGCCTGGCAAAGATGCGAAGACCAAGCCAGCAGAGAGTGAGAAGAGCAAGCATGACAAAGCGAAAGGAAAGAAAGAGGAGCCCGGCAAAGATGCGAAGACCAAGCCAGCAGAGAGTGAGAAGAGCAAGGATGACAAAGCGAAAGGAAGGAAAGAGGAGCCTGGCAAAGATGCGAAGACCAAGCCGGCAGAGAGTGAGAAGAGCAAGGATGACAAAGCGAAAGGAAAGAAAGAGGAGCCTGGCAAAGATGCGAAGACCAAGCCAGCAGAGAGTGAGAAGAGCAAGCATGACAAAGCGAAAGGAAAGAAAGAGGAGCCCGGCAAAGATGCGAAGACCAAGCCAGCAGAGAGTGAGAAGAGCAAGGATGACAAAGCGAAAGGAAGGAAAGAGGAGCCTGGCAAAGATGCGAAGACCAAGCCGGCAGAGAGTGAGAAGAGCAAGGATGACAAAGCGAAAGGAAGGAAAGAGGAGGCTGGCTCTGCCAAAAAAAGAAAAGTTGAGCCTGGTAAAGGTGAGAAGGCTGAGAGGAGCGAGGATGGCAAAGCCAAAAGAAGGAAAGAGGAGGAGGGTGAGGCCAAAGGTGGAAGATTGCTGATGATCGATGGTCAACCCTACCATTCCTACAAGCAGACCAAAGGTGTTCCGATTGTCGATTTAGAGTCGTTGAAAACAAAGACGCTGGGAGCCAAAGCACCATCAGACAAAGAAACGCCACACGAACACAAGGAGAAGGAACCCAAAGTTTCGAAGACCGAGGCAGCAAAGGAGAAGGAAAGAGATGATGGCAAAGTCAATAAGAAGGACAAGGAATTGTCTAGGACTGACAAGGAACTCAGAAGGCAGTGCGAGGAACTTTTGCGAAAGAACAGGGAGAAGGCTGGCAGTGCCGAGAGCAAAGGGAAGGCTCACAAAGAGAGAAGCGAGATCAATAGGAGCAAGGATGGCGAGGAGAAAGGAAGGAAGGAGAAGACCGGTGAAGACGCAAGGAGGAGGCCAGAAAAGAAGAGAGAGAGGAGCCAGGATGGCAAAAATGCCAAGAGAGAGAACAAAAGGAGTAAGGACGGCGAAGGCAAGGAAAACAAGGAGGATTCGGAGACAAGGCCAGAAGATAACAAGCATAGCAAGGATGACGAAAGCAAAGGAAGCACGGAGGATGGTGGCAAAGATTCGCATAGCGAGCCGAATGAGAGGGAAGCAATGAGCAATGATTGCGAACAAGACGAGAAAGCTGGCGAAGATGCGAAGACAAAGCCAGAAGAGAAGGAAAAAGAAAGCAATCCAGGCAAAGCGGAAGGGAGCAAAGAGAAAGAAAGCGATGATGAGAGCTTACAGAAACAACTGCTGGAAGAGCAGATTAGCGAATCGTGGGCAGCTAAGGACGACGAGGTTGAAGGTACAGAAGAGCTAGTGGAGGAGAGTCCACAGCGAGGAGAGCAGGAGAGACTGAGAATGAGCAAAGACAACACAAAGGAGCCACAGGCCGATAAATCAACTTTTTTGATTTCAGTGACCGAACCTTTTTTGACTTGGAACCTTCCAAGGATCCCTTGAAGAACATGGAGAAGCAGAGCACCTTGGAGTCTCTGGAGATGTTGTCCCAGGGCCTAACACGATCGCTAACCTTTGATGGTCAAAGTGAACGTTCTGCCGGACCCTCAACTTCCAGTGCTCCCACTAGAAGAACAAGACGAATGACAGAGCTGAATCAAGACACTAAGGATGCCATTGCTAATATGACCCGCCCAAGTGACATGGATCCTGCCGAGAGAAAGAGACAGTATGCAGGTTTAGGTAGAGCCGTAGCCCGACAAGCAAATCCTGCGCTCACAGCAAAGTACAAGATGTGTTCTGACCAAGAACGGCTACTTGGCTATTCGTTCAAAATATGTTCCAAATTGCATCAAACAATTGGTGCTTCGCATCCCGTTGTTTTCGGATCAGGGTATCGCTTCGCTTTCCGTCTCGCTTCGCTTTCCATCTCCCTCTTGCAGGTTTGGAATGTTGAAGGCTTGGATGCTCAATCCAGATTTATCAAGTGTGGAGATCGAGGAGAAATACACCACTTATGCCAATGAGGAGCGGAAGGACCGCTACAAAACGGTACCTTCACTCATTTAAGGGGAAGTCGCTACGTTAACTTCAATTTATAACTTGATCACTCGGGGCAACTTTGCTTGTGAGGTTTCCTTGCTGCAATTGGAGAAACAGTACGGGAGAACGAAAGATGCAAAAGACTTCATCGCAGAGCTCATCAAAGGTCACTTGGTCAAGAACTATGGAGAATTCCGAATCATAAAATTCATCATTGTCTAAGTTTCTTTGCTTTGATTGTTTCTATGGGTTCTGTGCACTGGATGGTTTCTGTTCATCACTCTCGGAGTCTGCCAAATTATATCGGCTGTTTTGCGAAGTCGTGACTTAGATTTTTCGCTTAGATGGTTCTGCGAAATTATCTCGAATCTGCACCGACTAATCACTGCTGCTATCTCTCTTGGCTAGAAGCGGAATCACAAGTCAACATCAAAGCCAGTCATCTTCCCACAACTTCCAGGTCAGAAAGGAATTCCGCACCCACAGGCCTGGATCGCAACGAACTCCTCCAAATTGGGGGGACAGAATGCGAACCTCAGTCGCGCCCAACGCAGGCGCCAAATTGCGCAAAAGCAAGAATGTACAAAGTGCTGAAAGAAGTGGTTGAAGACCACATCAATGGCCGCAACGCCAGTACATCCGAATCTAGGTTGCACAAGACATAGTTGTCAAACCAATCTGTAAGTTCAGATCATTTCGGGGTCACTGAGGCAAGCTTGGGTGGAAGAGTGCGTGACAAGGAAAGCAAACAAGTGGTTGCCAAACAAATCGGAAGCTTCGATTCGATGGCTCTCCTAGATATGCAGACAGGGCAAATCAAATCAAAGAAGCCAAAGAAAGAGAAAAGCCCTGAAGACATGGCCATGGCCAACATGAAAATGCTTGAAAAAAAGCAGCTTGATTTTCTCATTTCAGCATAGCTTCAGCAAATTTAGTCATCGTTGTTTTTCGATATCTAAATATTTTCTTCGAAATCCTCACAGCACCTTTGCTCGCTTACAAAAAATGCCGTCCATGCTAGCAACTCAGGGTGAAGGGTTTGATCAACGGTGTGCCTGCAGCCCTTGAAGAGATTGCAGAGTTGAAGCTTCGGAATTGCAAAGAGTTGGTGGCTTCGCAATGCAGTTGCGAATTGCTGTTTCAAGTCAGTGATTTTGTTTCAGAGTTAGCCCAATATCGATTCCCATATGGTTCGGAAATTGGACAGTGTTTGTGGAGCTGGAGGTTCGGTTTTGAGTTGTATGTTCTGGGTTGTGATTTGGAAGTGTTGACTTTTGATTTGACCTCAACCTTCTCCTGATGCGCAAGATTCACGGATCCTGAATCTTCGATAGTCCATCCTTAATCTTGATTTGACTCGATATCTATTTTTGGATGTGTCCTACTTGATTTTTGATCCTCGATCTTGAATCCTCGATATTTTCCAACCATCGATTTTCCAACCATTGATTTTATAATCCTCGATTTTCAAATCCTCGGTTTTCAAATCATCAGTTTTCAAATCCTCGATTTTCAAATCCTCGGTTTTCAAATCCTCGATTTTTGAATCCTCGATTCCTCGGTTTTCAAATCCTCGATTTTCTAATCATCGGTTTTTGAATCCTCGATTCCTCGGTTTTCAAATCCTCGATTTTCAAATCCTCGATTTTCTATTCATCAATAATCGCGAGATATTGTGATCCTCGATCTGTGACCCTTCATCGTCGATATCTCATATTTCATTTCCAATCCTCGATCTTCAATCTTCAGTCCTCGATTTTCATCCCCGAGCTTTGATTCAATTCTCGATCTTGAAAGCACCGATCTGCAGGCGACATAATTTTACACCTTTTGTTCAATTCCCCGGTAGTCTAGTGGCTATGACACCCCATGCAGGTACATCGTTTTAATGTATGGTGGAGGCGTGGGTTCGAGTCCCACCCGGGGTATTAGAGATTTTGGGGTTGAAGGCGCAAGGCTTTTGGGGGTTGGGGGTGAGGGCTGGGGAGTGCCTCTTTGGTGCCTCGTTGTTTGTTGACTTGTTTGGGGTAGTTTTTAAAAAATGACCTGATTTCATGTCAAGGTCAAAAGCCTGGAGTCCTACTCGGATCTGCTGAACAATGCGCATTGTGAGATCGAGACCCAGCTAGACACAGCCGCATCAGCTATAGTTCCATCTGAGTTTGATGAATTCATCGAACGACAGAAGGAGAAATTGAAGGTTTGCGATTCCGATTTGAGAGATGCCAAACGTCGCATCAGTGCCAGTAAGGGTCCACGAAAATCCCGAAAGGATGATAATGCGGAAAATTTTGTGTCTTCAGGCAGCGAAACTGCTTGATGTTTCTTTCGAACTCTGCACCCTCAGGGGCTCAGGGCAAAAAAAATACTGACCATATCTTCGATATTAAATTGATATGATATATATGATATATCCTGCTAGATTTCCAGAGAGCCTCTTGTCCTCTTTGTTTGGATCCTTGTGCCCCTGGAATGTGCAGTGCGCACTTTCCATGGTTTGGGTCATCTTGCTGGGAGCCCGCGCAAGAGAGAGCACAGTGCCTGGCGCCACCAAAGCCGGGCTTCGTAACCATGGCAGTGTTTGAAATACACCACACAGCTCTTCGCAAAAGAAAGCTCTCGAAACAGGTACGCTTTCCTTGACAGTTGAAGCTTTATTTGGTGGTTTGTTCAAATAGAGGACCCCCCGAAATCACTTATTATATATGATCTTGAGCAAGCTATTTTGGGATGATGTGGGGGTGGCCTACTTTGAGAAATCATGAATCAACGTCATTGCTTCGCGACACTTGTGGCCAAGGCTCCAGATTTCGAAACTGTGCCAAAACAAATCATACAGCGGTGAAATCATTTGTTCCAACTGGAGTCATGTTACTTACCTGAGATTGAAATTCAATGAGAAACTCAAGGTTAAGCAAAGCCGCTAACACACTTTTCCTTTCGAGGGGAGCTGGTAGAGCTACACCTACTAATCCCTAAAGGGAACAGCGCTACAAAGCAACACTGGGTCTCGGTTGTGTCCCAAACATTTATGTACAAATGTTGTGGATCACAAACCAGTGTTGATAGGTCGAAGACACTAAACAAACACCCAACCTAACACACAACCACAAGAGGTCAGAGGACCTTTGGGGGTGGGAAGTAAGGTGGGTGCGAGAAATCCCTCAACAAAGACCCACACCCCCTTCACTTCCCAGTGAAGATCCGGGGAGGGTGGGTGGGGAAACAAAATCCAGGTCTTGAGCCAAAATTGGCCACAAGACCGGAGCTTAAACCTGAAAGTTTCAAGGTACAAGTGAAGACCCTTCCCAACCAACCATTCTTAAACTTGTACACCAAGAAACTCAAGGTTAAGCAAAGCCGCTAACACACTTTTCCTTTCGAGGGGAGCTGGTAGAGCTACACCTACTAATCCCTAAAGGGAACAGCGCTACAAAGTAACACTGGGTCTCGGTTGTGTCCCAAACATTTATGTACAAATGTTGTGGATCACAAACCAGTGTTGATAGGTCGAAGACACTAAACAAACACCCACTGTCAAACACCCACTGTTCCCTCAGGAGATTAGCGAAGCAAAAGTAGACAGAAAGCGGCTAGGTAGTAACTCAGAAGGAAAAGAGAAGTCCCAGACTTTCCACCCCTGCGCCTGCGTCCACGGGTCGAGCAAGCCCAGTCGACTCAGACCGTCGGAAGGATTGCTGGCACTGTCAATCCACTCATACCAAATGCGACAGTTCAAGGAACATGCAGTCGCATGGGCACATTGGCAGATGAGGCGCACATCCTCCTGTGAACTTGTGGCCTTTATGAGAGACGAGACAGCGGCCTCATTGTCAACGAACCATACCACATCCTCCTGAGAGAGAAGGTCAGAGTGGATGTGTGGGACCACAAGGCCACAGAGTGATTCGCCTGGAAAGATCTGTTGGCGTCTGGGAGTCCAAGACTGAAGCACTTCAGGCGGAACCACACAAGAGCCTCCTGTTGGAGGATGTAGTGGATGAAAAATGATCCAGCCTAGCCGTAAAACATCATTTTCAAAGCTGGCATCAGAGTAAACGCGAACGACCTCACGAGCAGGTCCCATGATGCTGATGTCTCTCGGCTGAGCGTCACGCACAATGCTGCGCAACAAAGTCAATGTTGCAATTTGGGAGCCGGTCAAAGACTCAGACTCACCATGTTGCTGAGCAGCCAGAACCGGTCCAGCAAGTTTACCGGCATATCCAGCACAGTTAGAAAACATCCAATTAAGATCTCCTCGGATCTTACCCGCTGTATCCCTGTCTAAGACAGAGGTGGAGAGGGCGGTGTTCAACTGGGCAAGAACTTTGGAGCGGGTAGAAGACTTGGGCTGAAACCTCACAACTCCAAGAGTCACTGCGTCACCAACATGGACAGATGTGCCCAGGTAGTGGCGGTTGGCTGTGGGTGGAAAACTTTTGGCTGGCTGCGGCTCAGCACCCATAAGTTTGAAAGTGAGTTGCAGGCCAACTTGAGAAGAGTTGGTTTGAGCATCAAACTCGAATGCAAGCTCATCATCAAAGTAGGCTGCACACATACCATACAGGCAACGGCGGGTGATTGCGATGCCTAGTTGGGGGAAGCGGTTGAACGACACGACCGCACTTTCAAGACCATAAGCAAGCCCATACAAAGTAGTGAACCGCCAGCCATGTTGTGGGTGGTAGATGGCCACATTAGAGTAGCGCATCTGTTCCTCCTGGACGGGCAAACCTCGATAGGCGTCGGGCAAATCATCCGTGCCTAACCTGAAACACAGCCAAGGGTAGGCCTCCGCATCCTCAGGGCATTGAATGTTCAGCCGGTCACAGACCATGCGGGCAACAGTAGCAACAAAGTCCACATTGACTGTGGAGATAGTTTCTTCCATCGTAGTGCGCAAATTGTGCCCGGATTTTCGGCCATTATCAATGACCCGCTGCTTGCCGCAAGGTTGAATGATCATGAAGCGTTCAAAGAAACGCCACATGCCAGGCCCAAATTGTTTGTCCATCTGCAGCTTGGTTTGAAGAGGGCTGCAAAAACCTTTGAGTTGTTCCTCTTCCGTGATCTTCAAGATTTCTTCGGAATGAAGCGGAGGCTTGGAGTTCAGCAATCGGTGAAGGTCATCGATGGCGGGAGTGCCTAGCCAGGATCCCAGATCCTGTTTATCGGCTTGGGACACTTCCCGAAAAACACCACACGACGAGATAGACCCCACGATGGCATACCCTCGCACTAAGTTCAAAGCCTGCTCGTGGTCAGGCCACCGAAGCAAAGCTGTGAGGCAGGCGATAAACGCAGGCTTCTTCTTGTAGGCCACCTGCGTAGCGCTAGCACTGCGGTGTTTGACCAGTTCCACTTCCAATGGCTGAACTGCCTTGGCAACAGAAACCAAGATGTCACGTTGGCGTTGACATAGCACATGGAGGTGGTCCTGCCATACTCCCAATGCATCCACCAAAAATTCAACATCTGGTTCTGGCCACGGTCGAGGGTGGAACGGGGATGGCAAGCCCAAAGACGCGAGCATATGGCCCTCAGGACCAAGTCCTGGTGGCAAGAGGTGATCAAGCCCCCGCTGAGCTGATGCTGAATACCTCTGCCCAGAGAGGCCTGCATAAATGCGAGTTCTGTCGCGTCCATGGATGGGAACCGGGCCCAAATGTTGCCACGGTTCGCCTCGAAGCCGCCTCCAGGCGGAAAAGGCTTGTAGGGCCGGGAGCTCACAACACGCCAGTCGTGCTCGCACATCATTCCAGATGGGTGCTGGGATGGGCAGCGAGGTGAACATGGTTTGCATCTCATTGACCACATCATCAGCTTTTAGAAGGTCTGGGAAGGATGACAAGCGACCAGGTTCCCAGACTGTGGCCTCCAGTCGTCCTCGCAGGGCTGTGTCAGGTTGCGACATGCGTGGAAGCAATTTAGCTTCTAAAATGGAAGGCAACAGCAACAAAATCACCATCACAGATGGGATGTGGAAACCGTTACCAAGTAACGAGTTCTGAAGCTGAGTACGCTTTGCAGCAGTACCTGAGACAGCATCAATGGTTGCCGGCGGCACTCCCATAAGCTGGGCTCGTTCACCAGGGGAAGGAGTCCTCCATTGAGAGTCCTTCCACACCAGAGATTCCTCCTCATACGCACCTGGTGGGAAACGCTTGTGGTCCTCTTCAAAGCGTTGGGCTGCCTCAGGAGAAACTTGGTGGATTCGATCAGAAGGGTGGTAAAACTCCCTGGTGAAAGTGTGCATCGAGCCTCGTCCAAGATGCTGTATGACCTGAGTGGGCTCGATGAGGGGCCGAAATCCATCTTCCCACGCAACCTTGGGTGGTACTGGTTTGGACCCTGTATAGCGAATCACAGGGATCTGATCGCCATTGACGGCTGGCTCCCATGTCCACATGTCTGGCAGTCTCAGATTAGGTCCTAGACCCCTACGACG
>VSDK01011034.1:5586-41030 GCA_009767595.1 Symbiodinium kawagutii | reverse complement strand
ACGGCCAAGGAAGCCATCGAGAGGACCGACATCTTGGCTCAGGAGTCCCTCCGCCAGAAGGAAGAAGCAGCCCGCCAATCGGCAGAAGTGAACAAGTTGAAGGAGGACAAGGCCAAGGCATCGGTGGAAGCGGTGTCGAGTGGGGACGAGGACAAGGAGAAGAGACGCAAGAAGCCAGCTGCCTCACAGGCAGCTCAAGCCAACGGGTCAGCATGAACCTTTGGTCGATGTGGGATCGTCTTGGCTCCCTGAGGCGGAGGATGAGACAGGAGCCATTGTCTATGAAGCCCTTCGATGCAGCAGGTTTGGAATCGTCATGTGGTTCCCAGGTTTGCAAAGAGGGTGATGAAATTCGTTCATGTGAGAAAAGTTCTCCGGACATTGTTCAAGATGCAGTGTTGCCACCTCCTCGACCGATTCCTTTCGACTCGGAGATGAAGTCTGAGAAGGCCGACCAAACCATGTCTAGGAAGAATGTGGTGCTTCCTAGCCTTGCTTCTCGACTGGCGGCAAGCGTGGCGTTGATTGGAGCATCAATAGCAGTGCCGACCCAAGGATTGATGGCTCAGCTTTCTGATGCGCCAGACTTCATGGAGATTGCATGTGCCCCCAGCTCATCTTTGACGAGTCGGATGGAGGAGATGGGATTCCATTGCAAGAGAATCAACTATAAGTCGGGCTTTGACCTGAGCAGCAGGATGGGGACGGCGTTGTTGAAGCAGGAGATTTCTCTTCACACTCCAAGATTTTCTTGGGTGTCCCTGCCATGTACACGCCTCTCTCCCCTCCAGAATTTGTGTGAGAGAACGGACTATGAATGGAGCCAGTTTGAGAAAAGGGTGGCTCGTGATTTGAAAAGAGCTGAAGAAGTAGCTGAGGCCATTGTTGGTGGCTTGGACAAGTCTCCCTCTATGGACTTCGGATGGGAGTGGCCGACAGGAGCCTCCAAAGGTTGGCGTTCGAAAGCCATCCAGAAGCTGCAGAGGAAGATGGAATCCTTGAGGCGACCGGTGTTCTTTTGCCGTTTCCACGGTTGTGCCTACGGTCTGAAGCATCAGGGCATACCCGTGCTGAAAGGCTGGACAGTTATGACTTCTTCCAGAAAGCTGTGGATGAGTTTGCAGAAGAAGTGCCCAGGACACCAAGAACATGCAGCGTGTCGTGGAGTGGTGGCACAGGCCTCAGCCTACTATCCACAGCCTATGGTGGATGCCATTACCAAGTCGATCGTCAATGAGTGGCGAGAAGATGATCGTCGCATGGGCAAGACCCTGGTTGAGGACATTGAGCAGTATCTTCTCGAAGTTCCCAAGGAAATGTATGGCCATCCAATTGAGGACCACGAGACGCATGAGCTCAAGGTGATGAACCAACTTCGCAAAGAGGACCCAACGGTGTTTGCACTGAGCCGCACCTCCTATCCTCAAGATCCACCGTCAGGAAAGAAACTCGAGTTGGTCAAACAGCAGATGATGAGAATTCACCGGTCTTCTGGCCATGCTTCCTTTGGGAACCTTCAAAGGCTTCTCCGAGCTCGAAAAGCTCCTCAATGGGCTATAGATCTTGCCGGAAGTCTTCAGTGTCCAACATGCCTGGAAAGCAAGCGACCCCAACTCCATCCTCCTGCTTCCACTCAAACCGATCCGGTGATGTTCGAGGTTGTGGGGACAGACCTGTTTGAGTTTGAGCATGCGGACAAGAAACACAAGTTCATCATCTGGAGAGATAGAGCTTCAGGTTATGTTCAGACCAAACATCTGATGGAGTACTCCGCCTCGACCAATTGGGAAGCCTCCAGCCGACATGTGATTAGCAGCTTCATGAATTGGCTGATGATCAATCCTAGCCCCACTTGGATCCTATGTGACTCGGGTCCTCAGTTCACCTCCGATGAGTTCCAGCAGTTTTGCATGGACAGTGGCATTGGATTGTTGGTGGCTCCAGCCGAGGCTCATTGGCTTCTTGGAGCTGAGGAAGGAGCAATCGGCATTCTTAAGGCTTCTGTCACTCGACTTCTTCGTGAAGAACCCTCACTGCATCCAGCAAATGCTTTTGCTCTCGCTTGTCATGGAGCAAACCACACAATTGGTCCTTCAGGATTCAGTGCCTTTCAATGGGTCCGCGGTGGAGCAACACCTCAGGATCCTCTTCTTTCTGGCTTGGATCCGAAGAAGGCATTTGAGGGCATGCTTCGCTTGAAGGAAAAGGCAAGACTGGCCTTTGAGCAGGAACACGCCAAGTACAAGCTGTCCAAGCTGAACAACGCTTTGGGACGAGCACCTGCCTCCTTCAAGACGGGCCAGCTGGTGATGGTGTGGCGACAAAGAATGAAGCCTGGGAAGACATCGGGAAGATGGCAAGGACCCATGAGAGTGTTGCTACAGGAAGGAAGCACTGTTTGGTTAGGATGTGGAGCATCCCTCATCCGTGCAAAGACAAATCAGTTGAGGGAATGCACTCGCCGCGAAGAATTACAAGCTTCTCTAGAGGGAGTCTCCGTGATCACACAACCCATCACTGTGGAGACCCTGTTGAAGTCCTTCACTGGGAGACATTATCAGAATTTGACTGGAGAAGCTCCATCATCTCAGATGGAACAGGACTTGGCCGCGAGTGAAGTTCGGGTTGTACCTAGTCCAACCAAGCAAGTGCCTGACACTCGTCGAGGTCTACGAGCCCCATTGGGAAAGGCCTCAACTGCAAGTTCTTCATCTCCGACCAAGGTGAAGAAGACCATCGATAAGAAGAACATGGTCGCTCCTCGTGAGCACAAGTCTCCCACTGTTGAGCTAGCTCCGGTGGTTGAGCCGGAGGGCAGGATGATTCCTGGCACTCCGAAGCCTGGGACTCCCCGGCAATTCGGCGAGTCTGAGGCCAGCAGGTACTCCTGCAGTGTTCCAGAATGTGTACAGCCAGGCGGTCATGAAGGGCCTCACCGTGATGGAAATGGCCTGACTTTTTCCTGGACTTCGGATGGGAAACGCATTGACGGAGGAGGAAATGTCAGACAAAGAATCTAGTTCTTCGTCGAGCTCATCTTCTTCTGCCTCTTCGGATGAGTTGAAGCCGGATGCTGAGATGACATCGGCTGCTGAGCGAAAGCGCAAAGGAATGGAGGCTGATGAATCCCTGTTTGCCTTGGAAGTGGAAGTTGATCAAGATGCTTCGACATACCTTTTGGCACATCCAAGGGCAGCGATCTGGCTTTCGAAGAAAATGCAGGAGAAAGGGAAGGAACATAGCTGGAGTCAGTTGACTTTGGAACAAAAGCATCAATTCGATTTCGCTCAAGCAAAGGAACTTTCGCAAGTGCTGCAGTCCCGAGCACTTCGGTCCCTCACTTCCCAGGAGCAGTTCAATTTGGATGCTCGGAAGTGTATGCGGATGAGATGGGTACTGACAACAAAGAGCGATGGCAGTTCCAAAGCGAGGTTAGTCATCCTCGGGTTCCAGCAGCCAAATCTGACTCAAGTTCAATCAGCAGCTCCAACCATGAACAGGATGAGCAAGAATATGCTCCTGATGCTCTGCGCGAACTTTGGATTGAAGCTTCGAGCTGGTGACGTGAGCAGTGCCTTTCTCCAAGCATCTCAATCTTTGGAAAATGAGGAGCTGACAGTGTGGGCCACCCCTGAATTGGCAGTTTTGTCTGGTGCTCCACCAGATCGTCCTTGGCTGCCTCTTCGAGTGGCCAAAGCCTTTTACGGCCTATGTCATGCCCCTCGTGCTTGGTACGAAGATGTTGCCAAAACTCTCCAACGGGCTGGTTGGGAGAAGATGCTCAGCGATGGTTGCCTGTTTGTGCTTCGGGATGGACCAGAGATAGTGAGCTTGGCAGGCATCCACGTCGATGATTTTCTCATTGGCGGAAAAGAAGGCAATGCTGTGTTTGAGAAGGCCATGAAGGAGTTGGAAGGAGCATATCGATGGGGCAGCTGGCAGCATGGGTCATTCACTTTCGCTGGGAGTCAAATCAAGCAGGATCCAGATGGCACGATCTATGTGGACCAGTCCGAGTACTCAGAGAAGTATGTTGAGGAGATCGAAATGACTCCTGAACGATTCTGCCAGCTCCTGCGACCTCTCAGGAAATAAGTCAACTCCGAGGTCTCATCGGGAGTATGGCTTGGAGGGCAAGTCAGTCCTCCCCCCAGTTCCAAGCCGACATTGGACTCCTTCTTTCAGAGATTCCCTATGCCTGTGTGGATACATTGATTCGAGCAAACAAATTGGCTCGTGAAATGCAGAGAACCCCCCAGGTGTTGATGTTTCCACATTGGAATCTGCCATGGACCGAATTATCCATCCTGGTGTGGGCCGACGCTTCAACTGCAAATAGGCCAGATCGCAGTTCCACAATGGGACTAGTGGCAGGATGTGCTCCTCGAGGTATTCTTCAAGGAGAACGCCATGCAGTGGCATTGTTACAGTGGAAAAGTTCGAAGACGCCAAGGCAGTGTTTGGGATCGAATGGAGCTGAGGTCCAAGCAATCACAGAAGGAGAAGACCTGTGTTTTCGTTTGAGAGCATTACTGGCCGAAGTGAACGGAGAGAAGCTCACTCGTCAAACTCTTTCTCAGGTAGTGCGTGATCGCACCACAGGAGCTTTGATCATGGATTCCAAGGGAATCTATGACTCGATGACCCGAAATGTTTCAGCTCTTCACGGGTTGAAAAGTGGACGAGCTGGATACGAGTTGTCCATAGCTGTGAGTCAAGCTTTGGAAACGCAGACCGTTCTTCGCTGGGTCAATGGGGATCGGCAGTTGGCTGACGCTCTTACCAAGGGTGGCTCCGCAAGAAAGATGCTGATGAAGTTTTTCTCGGATGGTCAGCGATGGCAGCTGATCCATGATCCAGACTTCGTAGCCGGAAAGAAAGTGAAGAAGAAAGCTCTCGAAGAAACCCTCAAGTCAATGCAGACGAATTTCATCCATTTAATTCAGAAAGCTGCCGAGATGAATCGGTGGCCGTTCCAGTCTGCTAGTGATCTTTCTGAACTCAGGATCATGGGTGATGTGCTGAGTGAAGACTGGAAGCATGCATACATGACATGAGAAGCCATGGGTGAGTTCAGTAAAGGTCACATGTTCCGCAGCTGGGCGGGATCAAGCTTGTAAAAGGAAAAAGACATTGCTGTGCAGTCCGCTTGCACTCCTTGCTTCACCAGTGGTTGGTGACTTTCGGTTGGTTCAGCTATCGTTGTGCAGTTGGTACAAGGTGGAGCCCTCTAGTTATACGTTGGTTAATAAGCCATTGAACTAAGATCATAACTACCATTTGCCTAGTAATTAGCCTAGTTATAAGCCATTGAACTATCGTGATATCTACCAAACCAGGTAGGCCAGGTCCTGAGACAAGTCTCCTTGGCAGGTGGTGCTTGCCACGAAGACAGCCAAGCAACTTCAGGAGCAGCTGGGCTATGCTGGGAAGCTCAGAGGCGGTACCCAGGGCCATGGCGCGTTGTGTTGGACGTTACCACTAGGATACCGGAACCATTGGTGATCTCCATCAATAAACATGACTACCTTCCAGCCACATCCAACGTGACTGAACGTGGCTGACATTTTTGGGTGCTGGAGGCTACTGCCAAATCCGATAGCGTGGCTGCAGAACGAGCCAGCTTTGACTGCCATGGAACCGACTGACCACTTCACCAAGATCAATTCACCACTAGCCAATACCTATGTGAATTCATCCTAGTTGGAGCCATGGTCGTCTTTTCCATTTGGAACCCGGGGTACAACCAACTTACAATCCCCAGGAGTAGCGGTAAATAAGTCTAAGGAGAAGCGTGGAACATTTTGAACCCTGAGCCCTAAGAAGCTGACGAAGTAGAATGGTAAGTGCTCAATCTCAACAACAGCCTGTATAATCTGCCTGTATCGTTGGTATGGTTCACCTTTTTTGTCGGCCTTGACTCTATCTTATAATCTTCTCATTTTAGCTTGTTATTGTTGCGTCCCGATATTCATTGAAAACGCCTGTTGTTACATCCTATTACCATGTGTTGCGACAGTTCCAAACGATGTGTGTTTGACAAATCTCATCCCGTCACATTATTTGGTGAATATTTGAGTGATCAAATTTACATCCCATCTCCCATCCCAAAGCATGTCATGGGAAAGATTCCCGAACAGAGGCGTCACTGGTGGTGTTTTCTACTGTTCTTGCGAATCAACTATCGCTGTTGGTACCTCCCAAGTCATCCGCGTAGCGCTGAGGATCTGCTGTGCATCGATTCCGTCCCCCTGGATGGGAGGTGGACCGGGGACCCAACGGAGTGAGCCTTCGAGTTAGCACCGGCTCCAGCTCCAGTCATCCACCGGCTGCCGCACTGACTGTATAGCTTCGGAACCGCAGAACGAGCTTCAATTTTCAGAGTCATACACGCTCATCGGTTGTGATCCTGATCATCCATCATCATCCACAGTGGTAAAACGTGATAATCTTCATTTGGTTTGCATTCACCATGTATTCTTGAACACCATCAATTACTTACGTCAGTTGGAAGATGTGATAACATTGGGTTCCAGCATGGTTGTAATGATGTGATCAATGATGTAATAAAGTTGATCCAGCATATTTCACATCATTCTCTACCATTTTTACCCTGCAGATGGTAGGAGCTGACTATGATGACAACCAGAGCTGGTGATGGCCAGATCAGGTAGCGTGGAGCAACATGGAACCTTGAAGGGCACAGAGGGTTTCTCACAATTGGGAACCTCCAAAACGGCGCTTTCCTTACTAGAAATAATTCATATTAGATGGTACGAGGGTACCTTCATCATAAAAAACCACCATGTGATCCTCCACATTGACAAAGAACACCTCCTCAAAAGCTGGTGCAAACCACCAGCTCGCGGTTGTGGATCTGCCATCACGGCAAAACCCAGTTGTTCTCAGGTCATCCCCTTTGATGGCGGTTCAACTGGGACACAAAATAGACCAGTGGCCATGTTAATACAGAACAATCAGCAACAGCAGCAAACATATGCATAGGCAGTATGAAATTGGTAATGAGAACCAAAATCAACAAAACAGGTTCTCAAACAAAACGCAAAAATGACCACAACGCAAAGCTCCGCAGACATGCTGAAATTAGGGTGTCCATTTCAACCCGACAAGAAGTGGACAGCTCTGGAATGGAATCATCACATGCAGCTGCAATAGCTTGCTGCCAGGGGAGGAGGAGGAAAGTTGCCTCCCGAACTCACCAGTGTACCCGGCGGGTTTTTCATGATGGAGTCCACGGCCCGGAATTTGGATGGCAAACTGAGATGGTGCAGATTCCAATTCTTTTTTGTGGCGACTGTGTCTATTTCATGCGCTACTTCCATCAAGAACCATGCTTCGACTCCGACAAAGCCTTTTTTTGACGACAATCCACAAGCTGTCAAACAACCACAAAGCACGAGGTTGGGCCAGGGCGATTGTGTCTCAAATTTCTTCCTTATGTTTGATGGCGGCATTGCCCCTATTGCACTGTGATGGTGAGTGTCTCAAATTTGGGCTGCCCTTGAAGCATTAGGGGGTTGCTCCACCAATCATTGAAAGGTAGCAGTCATGGAGTTGTTCGATTATCATTCCAGCAGTAACAATGCAATGACTTGTAAATTGTTAGATATGATATTATGGGTTGTTGTGGCCTATTCTGCATCGCCCTTACTGGCAGGATTAGCCATGACAAAAAGGTCAATAAGCGTTTTTGCCCAGTGTAAACATGGTTCTTGATCTTAGCTCAGCACGTTGAAATCCTCAATCAAATGGTGGTTCTCAAAATAGGGCTACCCCCAGTTCTCATGAATTTTTAATCATTATGAGTAGAAACCAACCATCGCTTTGGGGTCCCGTATTGTGAAAATGCACCATATCCTGAATCATAGAACTTTAAGCCATCATGCATCATCCCCATGCGATCCGATCAGCCAGGCCGGGGCTATCGATGGTGTAGAACCTGCAGGATCATCAGGCAGGTGCTGGGGTCGCCATGAAATCCTGCAGAGTGGTGCCCCCCACTTCTCTGATTCGATGAAGATTCGCCAACAGTCGCGATGGTTACCAGCAACGCCTGGTAGTTGCACTCGTTATAACTTCAGTTACGATTTAACTGGTACTTGCACCGGTTTCAACCGAAGTTAACAGACCCTGGGGCTACCACTCTGGGGCATTTATGCGAAATCTAGCTCGCGTGGAGCATGACAACTTTTCAACGGCGGTCGAGCATCCAAGTGATACCATAAATTTTTAGGCATGGCCAACCGCTTGTGATCATCAACCTGATAGGTAATCTAAGATTGCAGGAAAATCGTGACCTCCAAGAGGTAAACAATCTAAAAATGGTAGATCTCCGATTGCCGCGCGAGTTTAAGAGAGGGTAGAGCTATTCATGGCTCGTTTATATCCATTCAAGGGTTGGTTTGCATCCATATCATCAGTTTGAATCCATAAAAGCCCTGGAAATAGGCCCTCAAGACAATCACGACGACATTCAAGGGAAGCAGTGGCAGTGTGGTCATCCGCAGTGATCAAACAATGGGTCAATTGTGCTCTTAGGTTGCAGCCGCACACATCGCTACTGTGAGATGGTTGTTTCAAAGGTGTCCGAATTGTCTGAATGTGGGGTTGATCGGTTTGTGTGGCCTCGAGAAGGCATTGAACTATAGCGGCTATATATCTAGCGTAGCTGGTGGTTACCTTAGTTATAAGGTGCATGCAAAACAATTGCACCCAATTCATTGGCAGTTGCCCCAACCTGGTTCATGAACAATGATGGATTTGGGATGGTTCGTGCCCCACCAGTGGGTCACCCTCCATGTCTTCTTGATTTGCCTCGTGAAATGGCATTTTCCTGGCCCACTTGGGTCTTGATATGCCATATACACTCTGGAAATCAAACCTGGAAGTGGAAAATCCACCATTTGTAGCTGGTTTACCTATTAAAAATGGTGATTTTTAGCAGCATACATCCAAATACCATGATTACAAAACACAAGAAATGCTGATGTACGGATTGGTTGGGGAGCACTTCATCCCACAAGTTGTTGCGCAGACCTGACCCAGGCCGCCCCGTTCGTCGCATTGCCCGGACTGCGACAACTGCGTGATGCGGTGCCCAGAGCAGCTGATGTTTTCATTTGGTGGCTTTTGAATAGCTGGGGGTACCCCCAAATCATCCAAAGCTAACTCCATTTAACTACTCATAGTACTAAAGCATCCGTTTTTGGGGTCCCTATCTTGAGATACATGTGTTTCTAGGCCTTGCTACTTGGTTTCTTAGGGTTTTTAGCCCAAGTGATGTCAACACCAACGAGTATGGTTCACCGGAAGCTTGGAATCTGCAAAAGTGCTTGTTTCTCACTCTGGTTGGATGTCTCCGAGTGGCTGACTGGCCAACAACACAAGACCGGCTTCTTCCCATATCTGGTTGGTTGATTGACCAATACATTTCAGAAGGGTTGGCACCACCAAACAGAAGAAAGATCAACTGGCAAGAACGGAGATGCCTTTCCAAGTTGGCATCGGAAAGCAATCATCCATTTTTGGATGTCGGAAATAGGGGGTCTGGCAGAATTGCAGAACTAATATTAATCATGCAACATGATTGTAGCTAGTATTTCGATATTCAGAGTACCACTATTACCATTGATTCTGCCAGTGCTTTGACTAGTTGGCAGCTGCCCAAACCATGTCTTGTGAAGCGAATGCATTGCCAATGCCAGTCTGCTTCCGCGGCCCCAGGTATGATCATCATTGCCCCTTTGTCAATAACTGCTTCTCGGCGGAATGAGCCATCCATGATGAGTGGCTGCTGAGCGGTCCGTTGTTGTTTTGCACGGTTGGTGTCGAAGTTCTTGTTACTGTTGCTGTTGTTGCTGTTGCTGTTGTTGCTAGCAGAGAGACCTTGGGACTGTTGCGACCTATGAACCAACCGGGAACATGTGGGGGATTTTCGAAGCCTGCTGGATCGGCTGCTAACCTGAAAGTCATCAGCTTATGAGCTGTGAAGTATTCTGCCGAACTGTCGGTCCAGCCGTGAATAAACCACCATGAAGCCAGTTCGAACAGATCCAAAGCAGGTGATTTGCCACCAGAGTTAGAGGGTTCAGCTTGCTGTTCAGCTTGCTGGATCTCTTACGGCAGACAGTTCAAGATGATTTTCAATGGTGGGAATCCTGTGAATCAACGAGGATTGGGGCCCGCAACCCAAGCAACCCTATATATTCACTATTGTCGCCATTATCACATCTCTCTCTTTGACAACCTTGTCAGAACTATCAAAGCGACTCCACAACTATCAACGCCCATCATTTTCAAGCAACCAATGGTTGAATCTATTCACAAACCCATCAACCATCATGGATCACTAGGAATGCTCCATGCGCACGGCGCACCGCACGGACCGGCGGCGCACCGCTCCCAGGGGCTCCCCAGGTGTTGGACAGCGCAACTATCATTTCTTCTTCGGCTTCGTCACCTCGGTGCCTGGCCTTGGGAGCTGGGACTCGCCAGCCCACGACCGTGGTTGGACCCTGTTTCCCCTTGGATCATCCGACGGAATGGTTGGAGGACTCGGAAAAAAGGTGTTTAGAACATGGCACATCTGCAGTGGGTGATTCCATCCGCATGTTGACGTTGTGAAACTCTTGGACTCTTGGGCCGTTCAATGGATGGCCAGATGTGACCAAGCCTGCAGGTGGTTTGGTGAACTAGGGGTACTGGGTCCATAGGCGAGGTAAACAATCTAGTTACATCCACCATCTATTACATTTACCCCTAACTATTGGTAACTACCCTGTAACTAACTAGGGGTAACTAGTATCCACCATGTATCATATTTACCCTGACTTCAGACCAGCTTCCCCAACTCCCGGTACCGCCTTTGTTTTGAGCAGCTGTGCGTGCAGGTCCTGTGTTTGGCGATGATGGTGCTGCCAGTGCTGCATCTGGTCTGAATGGACCTGTAACCTGGGCCGTGCTGTCACGTTTTTTGTTGATGACAAATAGTGGTGATTTATAGTGCTTACTAGTGGCTGAAGATGGAGATTGCTAGTGGTTACTAGTGGCTGAAGATGGAGAGTTATGGTGTTTGCTAGTGGCTAAAGATGAAGATTTATAGTGGTTCAGTAGGGGTTGATGATGGTTGACAGTGATTTGAACTGGTTGATGACGGTACCAGTCAATGGTGCCTGCAGGAATGGTGACAAGGAATGGTGAAGATATCAGCATTTATGGCATGGGAAACTAACCAGCTGTTATTCCCTGGGATGATTTATAAGTATGGCGGCTGGGTCAAGTATAATGATCTTGGTCACTTCTCACCCAGGTATTTTGGTGATCAAACACCGACTGCCAATCCTACCATCGCCGGTGACTTCCCTTCTGGTCGGGTGGTGGTTGCCGCCAGTTCTGATCGGTTGTTCCACCAGGAAGATGGCAACTGCGAGCCATTGGGGGGCTGTTGTGAACCTTATAGGAGGCTCATTGTTGAAGACTGAGTAGATATTCTGTGAATAAAACCAACGGTGTCATGAATTGCCACAAGCTACCATGGATTGCTGCCACTTGGGTGATCCTGCTGTGGCTGTTGCACCACAGGTTCTGGTTCCTGAACAGCGAGAACTTTGAGGTCCCGTGTGAGCCGGGACAACTTCGGAGGGAACAACTTGGAGCGCCCAGGGTGGCCCGTTCCCTGGGATATCACCACGGTCAGTTGCGCCCTATGAGGTAGCTGGATTGCCCCTGACCATGGTTGCCAGTTTTGCGAACTGGGAATGCACACCCAAGAAACCATCTGGTGGTTTGGCTCGTTGCCTGTTGGCACGAGGGACAGACAATTTGTTGTGCCGACTAATCACGAAAGGTGATCAAACTGTTGGTGCATCGAAGAATAATGAACCGGGATGCACTGTTGCTAGAGTCCGAAAAGTGGGGTGTCCAGATATTGTGAACTTAGTTGGGTTTTCTACAAGTTATCAGGCTCGAACTATCAACTTACAACTTCCCGGGGTGCACCTGTCACCCTCCCATTTTTTTTCGCAGGGAAACAACACCGTTTTGGGAATGGGCGGCCAAATCTTCGAATACTGCAGACCATCTGGCAGAAAGCAGAAATCCATTTAGTTCCGGATTGTCTACAACTAATGGGTACGCACCAGCCACGATGTCTGGGATCGCTTTATCTATCGACATAGGCTTTGGGCCATCTGCCAATCCTGGAGTAGCCTCTGGCCCTGCTGGGTCCTGGAATCAAAGGTTTGGTTTCCAAGTCAAACATCTTGAAACTGGAAGGATCCTGCTGCCCCAACCTGATCTTGCCGTCCTCATGTCATGGTTGCCATCACTAATGTTCACGGTACTAGCCAGGATCCTTACCACGACTGGACCATGACTGCTTAGAAACAAAGAGCCCGACCCTCCCAAGCAGATAAGACGATAGTAAACTGATCTGAAGCAACCATTTCCAACCCCTATCTGGGAGGGTCCCCTGCTGTCAGTTCCCATGACTTCGATCTGATCATTGCCGTTGTGTGTCACCGCTGTGGTGGAGCTATGGCAATCGCTGTCAGGGGTAGACAAAAATATCCTGGAAGTGAACACAACACTATGTTCAGTTCCCACCAATATTCTGTGTCTCATGGTTGGTGGAGGTTGTTGTCGTCGATTTGGGTGAGCTATCCACTTATTTGACCGCCTACCTGGCCTACCTTCCAAGTTGGTGTCTGAGGTTCAACATGTTCATTTGTCAATTCCCCAAAGTTTCAATGATCATCAACCTGTCAACGGTTACCCAGGTTATTAACCAGGAATACTTGATATGAATGGCCATTGTCTCGATGCACAAGGAGGATGAGCCACAATGATTTATCACGGTTACTTGATACCTGGGGATTGGGAGTGAATACATGGAGACTGACCTTTATCAGAAAACTATCAACCAGCATCAACCATCATCAAACCATCATCAACCATCATCAACCATATCAACTATTACAGTTCACAGTAATGATGATTAATATGGTTGATTATCACATCAATGATGGTTAAACCACAGTTTCAAGGCCCAAACTTTCGCTCAGTTGGCCGTGGACGGCATGATCCACGTGAGCAGCGGCGCGCTGCAGCCGGTGTTCTACGCGCTCATCGCGCAGCTTGGTGACATTAGTGACCAGGGTGTTTCTCAAAATAGGGGTACCCCCAAATCATCCATTTCTAATCATTTATAGTAGTAAACCAACCATAGGTTTGGGGTTCCCTATTTTGAGAAACCACCACCAGTCCCCTTCTCATTGGTTAAGCCATTAGTGACCATCCCTGAGCCATGGTTAAGCCCATGTTGGTGCCACAAATGTCCGTTTGCTAATTGACATGCTCAGGCTGGGGGCTATGGTGGGCATCGCGACACTCCTGTCCTTCGTGCTGTGGGTGCAGCAGTGCGAGCTGTCGTGGTGGGATGTGTCCAGAAGTATTGAACACATCTGTATGTTATGAAAATACGATGCTTGATGTATATTGCATATGTAAATGAATTGAAACATAGATAAATAATGTAAATTCAAATATTTTGGAAACATGATCATGTTTGTTTGTTCCACTTTTGGATCTACATACAAATTCAAACCGCAATATACACATATCAACATCCAGATCCCCTTCATACGAATACCGAATACATGAGACATGCGGAATCAAACATGTACCTATGTAAATATACATTTTTTTTTTTGCAGTCAATACGTTGTCTTCAACCGCTTTTCTATCCGCAGAAAAACTGGACTGAACCCCACAATCCCAGCTGCAGGAGATTTCTTGGGGCTTAATTGTAAGTGGGCAGTGCCTGCAATTTCTTGGGGCTTAATTGTAAGTGGGCAGTGCCTGCACCTGTTGCTTGAACATTTTCGGCAGGTTCTCTTGGTGACAACTTCAAGTATCCAGGATCCAGAACACTTGCAATGATACGTGCTGATTCTGCCTAGGTTCTTTCTGCTTTTGTATGTACAAACATATGCATACATTTTGCAACATGGTACATGTACCACAAACGACATGCAACATATTACACACAACCTGGGTCGTTGTCATATGACTCTCCTCCTGAACCTGCTGATTTCGGGCTCCATTTTGGTGTTGCAGGGTTTTCTTGCAGCAAAGATGACTTAGGCAGTTGCAAACACGGCTGATGGGAGATCTACAGGAACCCTCTATGGTGTTGGAACTGGTGTTTTCTCAAGAATTCACCACCAACCCAATAACCTTAGGTTGGACCTTGGACCGTACAGAGTGGTTCTTCAACTCTCGGATTTATTGGGCTCTACACCATTTGACCAAGGATTTGTTGTGGCTAAGGATGGGGTATCACGCTTGGTGACCGTGTGAAACGCTAGAGGAACGAGTTGGTTCATGGACCATCCGCGCACAAACTTGTGATCTGTGCCTCTCACCTGAGCCCGTCAAACAGCTGGGTGTTTCCAACAAAGGCGTGATTGCGTTCCCAGTGTAGTGAGGATGTTTAGATATGCCATTTGGCAATGTTGGCAGCTGAACAACTGAACTTCCTCAATGCCTTCTTTCATATCCTATGGGCAGTTTATTTTTTAGGCCCAATTGTTCCAGTCCAATGCAGATTCCCCGAGCGTTTCCTTGCGGGTTACCACCTCGCCACAGCGCCAGATCTATCACGTTTTTCTGATTGCAACGAAGAGGACGATGTTCTGCGTGAAAACTGGCTGGTGGTTGGGAGCATTGAGCCGTTCGGGGTATGATTCCTCAGCGGGTGTATCGCTGGGTTACATGATCCCCATTGAGGACGGCATGGTGCAAGGATTTTGTAGTTTTAAGGGTGATAGATGTGCAATCATCGATGAGAAAAAGATGCAATTACAAGTGCCAACAATCGTAATTTGAAGAGGAGTTATGTAGGATGAGGAGTACATGTGCAAACCTGGTGTGCAACGAGGGGCTTTTATCGCTCGGAATCCTGCGGGCAGATGGAACAAGAAAGACAAACACCAAATAACAGACTGAACGCTCGTGACAACAGAAAGCCACAGCATTAGGGATTAGGAAAGTTGCTTAAGCATCTGCCAACGATATGAATGCAGCCCTCAAGAATCGACCATCATTAAACATCCAACCAATTGACAAATAGGGATCATTTCAGATTTAACGTTGAGTGGCAAGGATCATCATCATTTCGCATCATGTACAATAACCCCTGTCATTTTTCAAATCAACCAGCTACGTTCCGACCTCCCATATGAGTAACGGCCAATACTGCTGGTTCATTGCTTTCACAATTGTTCTACCGGCTGGTTGATAGAGGGTATCATCACCTATTCTGAGGGCCCGAGCAAACGCACAGGATTGAATTAATCTAATCCTTCACAGGTGGTTGCTATGAATTGTGCGCTGTTCTCAACCAGACCACTATTGACTATGGTTGGGCACCAATACCAGCAGCATCATTTTGTGGTTATTACTTGCAACTATACTTGAATCATTAGCACCATACAGCTCGGAATAACTTTGACTATGGTCATTTCAAACTTTACCATACAAATTTCTCACGCAGTGATATTTAGCCATTCCCTTGAAAGTACCCCATGGTTAATCACCATTTACCGATTGGCATTGCTCAACTATCATTGACCATTGTTTGCCATAGAAGTTCCGTAGCCGGAGAGATCTGTGCAGCGGTCATCTGTGAAGGGTGTACCCTGATCAAGTTCGGTCCCTTTGCCAGGACGACCAAGGAATTTCGTCGCAACCTGGACAACATTGCGGAGGACGAACCTGCAAGGGTTTACCCCAGCTGGCGCCATTGCCGCCAGTTCCAGCTGAGATGATCGAAGACGAATTGCCGATTAGAAAGACGAGATTTGCCGATGAAGTTGTTTGGGCATCTAATGTGGAACTGACCAGTCTTCCCCAAAACATTGGTTGCTCAGATCAATGTCTTACTGTGTCACGAAGGAGTCCCATCACCAAGGGAGCTAGACACTGTGACTTCGAAGCTGTTGAACGGGATAATTTTTCGATGGTTCTTGTTATATCTGCAGTTTGGCTGTTGTCAAATTTATTGCCCTGATATATCCAGACAACTATAGTATAAGTATAATAGTAAACAATTTCTATTTGTCAATTCTACTGCCCTGATTCACCAGGGAATCATCTTGGAAGCTGCTAGACAAACATGATCCAAGCATCAGTAACGTTGACAGGGGGTCATCCAACTAGCATTTGCCTGCATCATGCCAGCAGTGTTGTGGAAGTTGGGGCAAGCATGGACCTCAAACAGCTCGCAAATGGTGATTTCTTAAAATAGGGACCCCCAAATCGTCTGATTTTAATCATTTACAGTACTGCGATTCAGTGGTCTGAAAATCCTGCAGTTTCTATTCCACAATTTTCTATATTCAGAATGTTCAACTTTGAATCCTGTTTTAGCGGTATGTACATAAGAAGTTGAATGCGTGTAGCTTGTGTACATACAGTTCCTGTGGTTCTTATTTGCTTATTCCCGTTTTCTTTTGCATATGGCATTTCTGTACACAGCGGAGTTAGGGTCAACAGCCATGTGCTGCGGCGCAAAGGTGGCTTGGGCAGCAAAAAAAACAGTACTGTAACAAAGCATCCATTTTGGGGGACCCCTATTGTGAGAAACACCCACATATAAACCATGCCTCAGATTGGTCGACCTGACGGAGCGTGGAGAGCTACATTTTTTTATAGACCCACCTGTCTTTCCTATCTTTAGTGATATCTACCAGGAAGCATGTTTGCCCTGGGGTCCCTCCTTGGATGTGCACCTCCACTGTGACTGGTGAAAACCATGGTGAGAAGGGTTAGTTCCAAGCAGCTGTAAGGTGCTTCTCGCATTGTCTCCATGGTTGGGCCAGATGGTGGCAGCCGATGGTTGTTGAGTGATGGAGGTAGTTATGTGTTGTAGCTATTTATTAGATCAACCACAATGAACTGGTTGCAAGCTAATGATCACTAGTCAGTGCTCTTGATCAATCAACACCTATTGGTTGGTGGGGATCGACACTGGTGTCTACCCAGCTGCTTGTTTGTGTCCGATTTCAATATATTAGGGCGTGCCACTGTACACATACAGCTTTGCAATTCCACACATATCATTCGTGGTTATCATTTGATTTTTGCTTGTTTGTAATTGATTCTCATGATCGTTGCCATTTCTGCTTCAAGTTGCTGGGTTAATGACATAACGCGACTACAACCACACCACATTATATAGGCTATAGCTGTTCTACATCCTGCTGTTGTCCTTGAATTTTCCGGACTATCAACCACAATGAATCAACAGCAATCATTCAGGATTTTGAATCATTACAAATCGTTACATTCCCACTTTTAATGTTTAATCATCATTAATCATCATCAACCATCAGTAAGCATCACTAGCCATCATGAACCACTGGTCCTTAACCACCCGTAACCACCGTTGATCGCTGGATTCCCGGGCCTTCCCCGCAGTTGGTTACGCTGGGTGCGCCAGGAACCTACGCTGTGCGCCTCTCGCGGTCCTCGGTTGTTTGATCCCGTGCGGGGCCCCAGCGGGCGATCCCCACGGGGCTTCAGATGGTGCATGGAAGGTTGCACATGTAGGGTATCATATGGTGGTTGAGCCACTGACTGGGGACCCCCAAGTCACATGGTTGGTTTCTTAGTTGTGCTTAAAGGATGAGAATTGGGGGGTTACCCCTACTTTTAGGAAACTCTCAGATATAGATAGATATGTAGATTTGTCTTTATCAATGTCAGGACGCTTAAATGCTGGGCCACGGGCCACACACACGGATACACATGTGCACAGGACATACTTCGAGTTACTTCTTGGTTATGCTATTTCTTTGATGTCTGCTGAATGCAATCTTCCATGGCTTTCCTCCACCCGGGATATGGCCCGCAGGTGGCAGCTTCAATGATTTTACCATGAAATGTGAAATTACAAGATGGGGTTGTCCATCAATTCCCTAAGTGATCAAAGGACACTTAGAAGCTGACCCGCTCAAGCAGTCGTGAACAAATGATGTACCTAAAAGTACAGTACTTTTTTGATACATGACTAAAATGATCATTTCGGGGTGTAGTTTACTGATCATTTCTGGATTTTTGCGAATGATACCATGGGACCTACAGGCCTCGGGAGATCTATGATTCTTTGTAAGCAAAGAACCACAACTTTGACCAGTTGGTCAAGCAACAGTTCGTTTTCGGTGGTCTCTCTTTTTCTAAATATCTAGTCGGACCAAGTGGTGCCCTTTCATTTCCAATGATTGGGTTGCATACGTTCTTACGCTTTTGACGGCTGATTAGGTCACCTACTTTGAACTCTCACTCAATCACCGGGGGCACCAACACAGCAACGGAGCTGCACACCATGAACGCCTTTTTGAGACAGGCAACTAACCCCTCGTGTCCTTGAGTTCCAAAAGCGAGCGAATCGCGGAACAAGTAAATCAAGCAGCTCATGCATGACCGTGCGTGGGACTTGAAAGTGTCATATTCCCTCCTAACTGTTGATTTACTTTTCCTTGTTTCCGTTCTTGACGGTCTTGCTTGGCCTGATGTCGCAGTGTCATGGCATCGTATTCGGCTCGAAGCTGATAGGTTCCCTTGCTCAAAACACTTCTCAGGAAGTCAGCACTCATATGCTTAGTCAGAGAATCAGCTAACTGAAGTTTACCGTCAACCCAGCGGATACAGCCGTTGTGGCGCCTCAGATATTCGCGGATGATCGATAAATCGATTGCAGTTCTTCGATCCGTGGAGTTATGATGACCAGCACTGTGAGTTAAAGCATCGAAAACGGACTTGGCGTCCGTGATCACGCCGAATTCCAGCGGTTCCAACAAGGTCTCCCAATCAAGCTTATCATCATTGATCAAATCGGCATAAGAGAATTCAGCAAGTAGATATCGATTCCAACAAGCTACCGCTGCTCCTTCGACGATACCCTGTGCTTCAGCACTGAGAGTGGAGACGGTGCGGCGTTTCAACGTGTGGCTTTTCCAGCCCACCATCGAAAACTGTGCCTCCGCACCTTGCAGCATACTTCGGTTGGCTGCCATCACTACATATCCCGATTGGGATTTGTTGTCTCCTTCCTCATCCTTTGCATTTGCCCATGCGGCATCGGACGACACTATGATACACAAATCCTTGGCTTCAATTGGTCTAATCTTTATTCCTATATCCTTGTACAACATGGCGTCCTTCAAGATGCGATTACAAGTCTTTAGGTCACCAATTTTTGGACATGGGAAAGATTGCATGAGGAGTGACACGCTTCCGCAGAGGTCTACACGTGTTTCCTTTGCCAACCAACTCAAGGCTCCAACCTTTTCTCTTAAGGTCTTTACTTGCTCCTGAGTGCATGGAGTTTCGTTACTGACAGATCGCTCTATGGGAATCTTATTCTTACATTTGAGCTCAGTGTAATACTCCTGCGTGACAAGGATGGTACCATCTTTATCTTGATGCAGATCTTTGCCACAAAATCTCCCTTTGTCGAACTCCCACTTACCAAACTTGTACTTCTCATACAGTTGCTGCATTCGATTCTGATGTCGTTGATTTCCTCCACTCACCAGATCATCAGTTGCCAACATGATTATTCCATCCAGCTCGTATCGCTCTCCTACTTTACTGTGAAGCAAGTAGCAACAAGGATCCAGTATGGATGGTCTGTATCCAAGAGATTTGAAAGCTTTGTCAAGGTGCTGATTCCACCGGTATGGTGCGTCTACCAATCCATACACCGTCTTACATATCTCTATCAAACATCCTTCTGGAAGATCTAGCAGCTTACGATCTGGTGGTTCGCAGTACAGCGGCTCTTCTCGCTGCAACGAGCCTCCTTGCATGAAAGCCTGGCTGAAGTCAGCGAAGTGGCTTCTCCACTTCTGAGAGGCGATCGCTTGCAGACCCATCATGAAGGTATCTCGATGAATGACTGGAGATGAAGCACACACTGAAAAGATATCAGGATCTCTATCACCCCTTGCAATCCACCGAGTTTTTGCTTTACATGGTTGACCTTCGGGACTACACTGCAGGATCTGATCTTTGGCAAATTGTGAGATGTCATCGATGGGTTTGGCGACATGTAGCAACCTACTCTGCATGATTCGATGTGCTTGGACTTGTCGAATCTTATGTGCTTGTTCCGGATAGATTACTTTGATGGCTCCATTATCTATGTTGGTCTTCCACTCTTTCTTGGTTGACTGTTGAAACAGTTTGTAGTCATGTTCATTCAGCTGTGCAAGCTTGATCTCGTTTCCATTCTTCACATTGATATCTACCTGAGTGGTTCCACCGGATTGAACTGAAGCGAGACCGATCTCGATCTCTTCATCCGTTTCGAAAGCTTCAGTGTCTCCATCCAAAGAGACATCATCGCAGGCTGCTCTGCCAGAGACGGAGTTCCAATCGAGTCCAAATCATCATCGATACTACCTAGTCTTGCATCTATTTCTTCTTCTTTACTCATCATTCTGGGATACTTGGAAGTTGGAGGTTGCTTTCCAAGTGTTCTCTTCCGACTTGTTGGATGATCTAGTGGATCTTTGGGTCGTTCCTCACCACGAATGTCACTGACTCCATTGATTCGATCGGACTTCAACAAATCTCGAACATGGCAGAGATTCTGTAACAGCTTGCTACATGAGATATCCTCTTCTTCACTGGAAAGACGACGCTGCTCTGGAGCGGCTTTCACCAGACGTCCCTGGTATGCAAGGTAGATGCTGTTGGGATACTGCGTGGCAATCACTCTACAAGGTCCATTCCAAGACGCATGATTCGGCTTTCTGGCAGCTGAATGATGTGTTGCTACACTACTGTGTTGATTTGCTGACCAAAAATACACCAGTTGCCCAACTTCAAATTGATCTACTCTGCGATAGCCACTGGCAATGGCTCGTCTCAACGCTTCGGAACACTCGGCATCGAAGAATGCCTTTCCTGCACATTCCCGCATTCGAGCCTGCTTCTGCAAAGTGATGTCACCTAGGTCGATCCTACTATGATGTGCTAGGTTACCTTCTTCACTACGATGCATGATCACATCTCCTGGCATGGCTGGAGTGTACCCAAAGACGCGATGCATAGCCGAATATCCTCCTCTATGTGTGAGACGATTCTTGCACATGACTACAGTGTCTACCAATTCACAGATTTCATTGATGCTGTCTGTAGGTCCAAGATCCAGGCTAGCTTTTGCAAACATCATCTTGAATGATCCTCCTTCGCGTTCTGTGATGGAGTTCTGCGTGGGACTCTCAAGACTGGATGGGTCTACCTCACTTCCAAACAACTTCAGCCATTGTCGATAGGCATTCCTCGCATCAATGGCTCGATTTCCTTGTAAAGGGATGATCATCTGATACCTACTGCTCCAGCATATTACATTGAGACACTTCAAACTATGTTCATGATGCTTGATGGTTACACAATCTACTCCTACGATCGTGTTGAAGGGAAGCTCTCTGGGCGGTGCAGCTCGCCTCCATGGTTGAGGGCGACGGCTCTCATGACACTGTGCACATCGGAAAGTCTTCGCTAATCCCATGGTCGCGACGGATGCTCCACCTTTTCTCAAGATTCTAAGAAAACGATCATGATGTGGATGACCCATGCCTCTATGCGCTTTCTCAATTTCAACTAGGAGTCTCCTTCGCTGATCCGGGGATAGCTGTTGCACTTGCAGCTCTTCTTCTTCGCTGCGTGTCACGGCACCTGGAACTGGCTCACCTTCCTCTACCGGAAGTGACTCTTGAACAAACTGACATCGCACGTCTACTGGATCGATGACTGTTGATTCCTCTTCTTCATAGGCATGCCACGTATACTGCGTCTCAACCGGAATCACTTCTCCAGTAGGCGATTGATAATCCCACTGCACTTCTCCAATGTGCAGTTCATACCGCTCTTCCTGCTGCTTGCAGGATTTGGCATAGGCCCGCAGGATGGCATTGATGAGAGAACTCGAGTACCGAGCAGCTTGTGCAGACCGTGGCTTCCCTTGTGAACTACCAATGCATGCTTGGTGAACGTGCTGTTGATTGCATGTTCTTCTCAACACACTAGCTATGTTCTTATCATTGGTGAGAAACCCGGTACGCTTCCTAAGAAATTTACCATCGAGATCTCTTTGTTGGAACATGCACTGATCCGTTCTTACAAGCATTACCCTAGGGATTTGCAGCAAACGACGAATGCACGGTTCCTTCCATGACTGGGCACTCCAAGGCTGCTCGAATACAAACGCTCCTCCAAGCTTGGTTTGGATACTGCACAAAACCGCAGCGAAGTTCAGAAGCTCCATTGCTTCTTTATATTTCGCTCGAAATTCTGGATCCTGCCAACATTGCTCTTTGCTACGACCGATTCCCAGAAATTGCAGAAGTGAAAACATAGTGCAAGGTGGACTGATAACCAGAAGACCATATCTTTTCCTAACAATATGCTTCAGACACTTCTCTCGAACGGATGCATCCAGGAATTGATGGCCTAGCTCGAGATCGAAAGCCTGACCAGGATCCAAATTATGTCTAGGAGCCGCTTCAACAAACCTTGCTGGACTGAACACTTCTCCAATCAAGCGAAGATGCATGATTTCATGAAAATCAGTGGCGCTACATTGACTCTCTTCGTTGATATTCTTATCTTCGATATGTTTGATGGCTTGTTGAATATCTCCCAAGATACGCTTCCTAGTTCCTGCTCTCAGATGCTCACTCACTCGCTGCGTCTGCGAGTGCCCGACGTCTGGTACTTGTCGGTGACGTCGATCCATTTGCGGGTCACTTGATTGGTAGAATACTTCAGCACTTCCTGGAGGCCGCACCATTGACATGTCCTCATCTTCTGGTGAGAGTTGGTTCCTCGATGATTCCAGGAGTGTGGGCATGGATCGTCGCTCCGAGCCTGTGGACTGAACGATGGGCTGGAACGGCGATTCTTGGTGCGTACCTCTTCGTCGTCTGAGCTCAAGACGACGCTGGAGTGCTTGCTTGACTTGCTCTCTTTTGCCGAATGCTTCCTGGCACTCGAAGGTGAAGCACCAGGGCTTGACAGTTGCTTGAACTCCCGATGCTTGACGTCCTCCAGCCACATGAAGAACTGGCATTGGGTTCCACTCTCCTGTTCGTTGGGGCATCTCAGGAACTGACGCATGTAGTTGCGTCCCTGTTTGCGGCATGTCCACAGCACTGGACGCTTCCCGCAAAAGCATCGATCCATCATGTTGACTTCGTTCTCCTCCTCCCCAATCTCCGAAGAAGGATACCACGGGTCGTCCATCTTGCTGCTGGACTTGTGGGACGTCTTCTTTCGATTGCGACCGCCCGGCTCCGAGATCACTTCGAAGCGGGCAGTGCTGGCTGCACTGCCGCGGCTGCTCTTCCCGAGATGTCCCCTTTCCATCTGCTTCTTCTCGCGGATGGCTTCCTGCAACATGTCCTTCATGGTTTCCATCTCCCCGAGATCGCTCACTTTCATCATGGTGTTCATCAAGACCTGAAAGAGCAGAATCAGTGGGAAGGATAGATTGATCAGAACCTTCAGCACTGAGCTCAGATGGTCTTGGATGTGCATCTTGCTCACTATAAGCGCTTCCACATGGTCGTCACTGGAGTCACTTCGTCGTCTCCCGGAGCGCTGGCACAATGGCGCTTGTTCCCACGAGCTGCCATGATTCGAAGGTTTGGGAGAATGACGAGTCGCGGAATCGAATGCTGCTGAGCACGACTGCGACACACCACTGGCATGATTCTTCGGACTGGACAATTCCAACGGATTGTCGAATTGCCTTTGAGATGTCTCATGATAGTATTTTCTCCTACTATCTATACCCATACTACTTACTTGACGATTCATTGATTGATGTGAACCCTCCATCGGATTCCCCTTTGCAAAAACACTGGCTTCGACAGATGGGTCAGCTTCAATTGATGATGGCTTCAAACACTCAACTGCAGCTATGTCATGTTTGAGAAGGTACACAATGCATTCCTCCTCGATGATTTTCCTTGGCTTCCACTGTTCAGCGGTGCGAAGCGCGGCTGAAGAATCTGCCCGAAAATCAAAAAGTCGTAGACACAACTGCCCCTTGGAATTGTAAAACAGCTTGCCACTATCTTGAATGGCATGGTACTTCAAAGTCTCGTGTTCAAGATCAAGTTCTCCTTGAAGTGCTCGAAGAATGGGCAAACTGAACAATAAAGGAGCATGTGGTGTGTCCTCTAAAATGGCAGCTTTCAGCACTCCAGGTTTCCTACCAAGCATAATCGGAATGATAGCGACTTCCGTGGTGATGGTTTCGCCACCAATGCCTGCAAAACGATATCGCCGTTTGGAGTACTTTACATTGAGTCCTTCGGGAAGCTGGCTGGCTATCAGTTGTAAGGTCTTTCTACCAACAGCAGTCTTTTGACAACCGGTATCTATGACAGCATGACCGACATCCGAAGGTGCTACCTGAGAAAAGTGAATACTCCTTGACGACATCCTGGCTGCTGTTTCAGACACGAGGGGTTGTGACGATTGCGCGGATTGACTCGCAGATTGACTTCCTACCACACTTGCTGTCGAAACACTGGATTCAACGATTGGGCTCAAGGGAAGTTGACGATCAACCTGCGATGGAACTGGATTGAGTTCACTGGAACTCGGGGCACACGGCATATGCTGACGAATCACTTGCCTAAGTTGTGGAGAAAACTGTTTCCATCTCATGACCCTAGCATATTCATTCTCCATGAATTCTGCAGTCCATATGGTCATGAGACATGTTTCCTATTCAGCATGCGATGTGTGCTCCTCCGGAAATGTCATTGGTTCTTCTTGGACCAATGACCACCATCCATGATTGACACTACCACTACTTCCACTAGCGGTGCTGCTTCCACTACTCTTATTCTTGCTTGGGCATTCTTTGTGCCAGTGACCTACTTGGTTACAGGCTTTACAGCGAGTGATGGACTTCAGATGTTGTAGATCACGACGCATAGTGAAGCCACCGCCTGAGTTGGATCCAGCAATGGCTTTGAATCCTCGAGCATTGCGCACTTCCTTCTTCTGTTGCTGGACCTGCTTGTAGTTCAAGTTGCTGGGGCCTGACACTCTCTGTTTGATCAAGGTCATGAGAATGTCCTTGGCGTTGTCCTCAGTGAGTTCGCTGGGAACATCGCCATCTCCTTCCAGTTCCAGCATTGCTTCTTCTAGCATCTCGATCTCTGCTTCCTCCTCTGGCAACGGCTCGTCCAGAGGTTCTTCGGGAACAGCATTCTGAAGCCACAACGGCTTCTTCTTGGTGGCACTGGACTCTTCACCTTCAAAGAGTCGCATCTTCATCCGACGAAGCCCTTCCATCACCTTGTCAAGCTTCAGGTCACCATTGGTCAAGGTGATTAGTCGTTCCAACGACTCACCTTGAATCTTGCTCTGTTCCAAGAACAAGAAACCAAGGGCTTCTGGGGGCAACTCCACCTTGTGCTTCTGGATCTTCCGAACTGCCTGCTCGAATCGAGATCTGAAAGCAGGAAGGTCGTCCTCGTCCTTCTTCATGTCCGTGAAGAACAAACGATTCATGGCGAGATACAACGCCTCCAGTTCCTCACGCCCATAGTACTCAGGACGGCCCAGAATCTCCAGCAGCTGTTCTCCATTGGACGATGAGTTCATCCACTCACCATCTTCCACCAGATGCTTCATGGCCTCAAAGGCCTTTCCAGTGAGGGCCTGAAGCAGTCTCGGTCCTCGAGACTTTCCTTCCAAACTCGTCGTTGCCAGCCATAGCTTTGCACGAAGCTTGAACTCTTCGAAGACTCCTGCTTCCTTGGATCCGTCATATGACGGTGGCGGGCCAGAAGCGCCTCGCCGATTGTCTCCAGAGGATACCGTTGAAGTCCGATCGCGAGAGTTACTCACATCAGCTGACGACGATTCGTAGTCCTCCTCATCCTCAAACGCGTTGCCGCGTCTTCCCTGCCACTGCCTGGGTCCAGACATCCTGGAACCGTAACAAGCTCAACGCTACCAGCTTTGAACTCTCACTCAATCACCGGGGGCACCAACACAGCAACGGAGCTGCGCACCATGAACGCCTTTTTGAGACAGGCAACTAACCCCTCGTGTCCTTGAGTTCCAAAAGCGAGAGAATCGCGGAACAAGTAAATCAAGCAGCTCATGCATGACCGTGCGTGGGACTTGAAAGTGTCATACCTACCCAACATCGTTGCTAGGTCATATTCCCAAGATTGGTTACTTGTATCCACAGTACTGATTGTTAGTCATACCTCTAGGCTTGTTGGTTATATCCTTAGGATTGGTCATATATACGGCACATACCCCTAAGATTGGTCAATACGCTACACCCCTAGGATTGCTGGTTATATATCCCTGCTATGGTAGAACCTCTCGATGATCATGGTTGGTGATTGTACTCCAGTGGTTGGTGTACCTACTATGATTGGTGATGCAATCGAGCTAAAATGGTTCATTTCTGGTTATTACTTCTCGCCTATAAAACGTCATTAAGCTTCATTAGTAATGGTGATACAGCTGTCACATCACTTGTTATTGTTATATGTCCATCACTAGAAGTATGTATAGCACTTGTTATGCTTATATGTAAATATACATGTTTGCATACGCAACTAGTCATACTTTTACCATTTTTACTGAAACTGCATACGCGACTGGTTATATGACTGTCAAAACCTTGAACCGTCAATAGCAATCATGAACTATCATCAACCATCATCAATCATGATCATCCCGTATTGCCCACAATTGTCAACGCTCACACCCGCACTAACCATCATTAGCCATCATTGCTCACCATCAGTAATATCATGATGTCAACTTAAATCCCCCAGGATTGCTGAGTGCTTACACCCCAGTGACCCCCCTGGATGGTTACACCCCTGGTTGGTTGCCGCTGCTCAGTGGGCCCTGGTGGACCCTCGCGACCTCATTCGTGCCGATGAAGCTCCCCCACACGATCCCAGCAACCTCTGCATGGACGGGGCCCGCAGTCGGTGGTGGGGGCTCCATAGGAGTCGTAAATGGCTGGTGAACGGATTGTCCATCATCATTGTGTCAACGCCGTGAATGGTTGATCACTCCAAGATTACTGTGAGAATGGAGTAAATGATCATGCTCAAATGAATGATGATGGTGAATGAATGATGGTTCATCACTCCTTATAGTCAACAGCCATGGTTGGTTTAGACAATTAGGATGACAGTTCTGATTAAGGTGTGGTCCATCACAATGTGATAGCTTGCTGGTCAGTGATAATTATAGCTTGACAAGAACCATCAGGATTCAAATTGACTATGAGGACTATCAAGTGGAAGTTGATCAACGACCCACAGTAGACTTCCGGGATGATTACTTGGACTATTTTTGGGCAATTGGCAAACGTGATCGTAATGGCTTAAAAACCATCCTCTTTAGGGTGATATCTGCAGTACCTGCGCAAGGTGAAACGTAGCTGAAGCACCGAAGATGGAAGATATTTTTGCAGAAAGATGGGGCTGATGGTGATCTTTCTAGCGGAAAAAGCACATCTTGAAGCCACCATAGGATGAAGCAAAGAGCGGAGCTAGTGTGAAAACTTGCCAGGCAAAACTCTGAGGGGTATGGCCCCGACGTGGCCACTTATCATCAAAGATCATGTGTCATGCCCCCAGGGAGGGCAAGGTATTCACCTGTAGAATCATATAAATTTCAAGCCGTTGGCTGAACCGGTGGCGATACCAGCACCATTCACCACCCCCAAACAGCTCGGTGGCACCCTCCAGGACGTTTGGAGTTCGTGCTTCGGGGATGACTAGAGCGGCGGGAGACCCCGAGGGGTGAAGATCCAGTTTCACCGCGCCCTGGGAACTCCCGGGTAGGTGATATCTGCAAGCACTGTGACTGCAGAAAATTGAAATCGTGGATCTTTGGATCCCCAAACAAGGCTGTAAGCAGTTTGCACTTCCTGGATACGACTCAGTGTTTCAACTGAGATCAGTCGTTGCCCTGGCTGCAGATCTTCGGGTTGATGGACCCAAGGCATGGCCCACTTGCACCGCACGTTGAAAAAGGAGAGCCAGCTGCCAGTCTGGAGCGGTGGCAGTGAGGTGTGCCAGGTAGAGGAGATACACCAACCTGACCACGGAGGTGAACATGATAGGAACAACAAGGAACAACGTGGATGAATTGTGGGTGATCGTCTCCACCATTGGGTTATCCATAAACACCGATTTGGGAGTAGGAATGGCTGAAGCACTTGTGGACTTTGCTGGTACCACAATCGTTGTGCCGAGACCTCGAGACGAGCATCACTGCTATGGACACCTGGAGATATCAATCGTTGTGCGGCATCGTACTCCATGCACAAACTAACCATGGATTATCAGACAGCATTACGACAATAACTACAATCTTCAAATCAGTGTGGTCCAGGATTGTTTTAAGATCATCAGCATTAGAGGGTAGCTCGTAAGTTGGACCGACAAGACTGGGAATCATGTCTTCAAAAGCATTTTAAAAGCATTCAGAAGACTTGGTTCTGTGAATTTCTGGGATGTGCGGACAGTTGAGTGTTGGACCCATGGCTTTATGCGCTGCAACCAACAAGCACTGAATCCTTCTCCTCAGAACAGAGATGCAAATGCGAAAGTGATGTGTTTGTGGAACCACCAGTTGGGAGGTGGCTATTGATCAAGGGACCTTCGCTGGTGGCAAGCATTCCAAGCAGAATAGATACCTTTGTTGTTATGCTCATCCATACTATGAATCATTGCTTACCCAGTCTTAAGCACTGTTTATCATCATGTACCATCATTCACCATTGACTACAAACCATTATTATCTACATTTTGAGTGCGATACTTGGTTTTGAGGAGAGACCAAAAAATCTACAACTGACACAACTCGTGCAGTCATAAGGCCAAGCCGCACCAACCTTGAAGCAGTGCTTTCCGGGTGCTCGTGGATCAAGAGGTAGACTCGTTGTGATATGAGCCATTGGTGATGTGATGGCGAGGCACCGCCCCTTTGGAGGGGTGCTGCCTCAAAACTCGCGCGTTGGTTGTTGTTGTTGTTGTTGTTGTTGTTGTTGTTGTTGTTGTTGTGTAATCAGAATAAGCACTAATTGGCTACTAATAATTCAGCACTCATTAACCACTATTATCAACATTGCAAGGACTGTTTTAATGACTGCTATCAACCACCATTTGAATGGGGTCCTAAACCTCCCTTACTTTCGTTTATAAGAGTTGTGTCATATAGCTGCCGCGTAAGCAAAATGCAGGCTCGCGTAAGCCGGCGTAAGGTGCTGCGTAAGTGAACTTGTTTACCTGTCCCGCGTAAGTAAAACCTGTGGTCGCGTAAGGAATGCGTAAGCGATGGCGTAAGGGATCTCATGCGAAATGGGCCTGTAAACATAACTTTTGGACATCACTCATTTGCCATTTTTAGCCACTCTTAATGACCACTATTCTTGATTATCATTCACCTCTAGTAATCACAGTTAGTTTCTATCAACCACCATTACAGTCAACCACTTTTATCGACCACAATTCTTGACCGCTATAGTCAACTACTATGATCAACGACTATTAGCCACAATTAACCATTATTAACCAAAATTATTAACCCCCACTATTATTAACCCCTATGATTCACCTGTTATTAACCCCTACTAACCATTATCAACCACCAACTAATTGACCACTAATTCACCACTAGTGAACCCCCACTACCCATTATTAATCTCTATGACTCACCTGTTGCAGGAACAAGAAGCAAGAAATCGCGAGTTTACGCCGAGAGCTGGCGGGTGAACGCCTGGTGCCACTGAGTCGTTTGGCCGGCGACAGTGGCACGGTGGCTTGGCAGCGGTGTAGGGTGCTGGTTGAAGTGGTGGGGATTTTCGATAACTATGGGGATCTACGGTTAACTATGGGGGATAAGCACCCATAGCTGATATAGTTGGTTGGTGCTTTTATAGGGTTTATTTTTGGGGATTATAATTATTAGTGGGTGCTGGTTCAATGCTTAAGGGCTGGGAATGCTGAATGATGGGGGTTTATTGTGCTTATCAACCATCAATGGGGGTAGTGTTGGTGACCGGCCGCATTCAGGTAGTGTTCAAAACATCCAGTGGTCAGTTTTAGATGGAACTGTAACTGGTGCACTACGGATTTTTCTGATAAACATCATGATTGAGAATGGTGGAGAAGGGCTAGTGATAACGGCTAAACATAGATAGTCGGAGACAGTGGTTGAACATACCTTCTAATACTTGGCAATGACAATCGCCAGCGGCCAACAACCATCAATAAGTAAGTCGTTGCTTCGATCAACGAATTATAATCCTAATCGGTGACCTATTGGAATCATCAAAACCCATGAAATCTTAGATTCACTGAGCACTGAGGGATGGTGACAACGAGTAGTATGTTGATCTACGAGCACGTCATCGCGTTCTCCTGATATTGTTGGTGGTTTGATGATCATCTGCGCAATGGTAAAACAAACCCAGCATATGGATACTGTAATGACTCATATGGGTGTCTTAAACCAATGGCTGGCAGCTGTGGTTGGTTACATCGTTGCACCGAAATGGCACTACTCAATGCGGCCACAACTTTGGGGCTTTGATTTCCAAGAGCTGGACAGGCCCATGAAGTTGGGGCATAGAACCAATGTTAAAGAGGATCTTGTATGAATATCTGTCTCAACCATTGGGGATTAAGGCACTGGAATACTGATCAATCATTTAACCAAGCAACCAGCTAGCCACCAAGCCATCAAGCGTTCTGATCGAATGTGTTTTCATGTCACATCTGTACGTTTTGGGAGATCTTGGTGTCTCTGGCAACTTTGACAACTGGGACAGCCAAAGAACCAGATTGGTAAACAAAGGATCCCACAGCTTCTGAAGCATCGGAAAGGCTTTGGGCAAGCGGTGGCTCAGCCTGTCAGGGCATGGATGTCTTTTGTTTCCTTGCCTCCGAGGATGATGGTGAAAGAAGGCAAAAGTTAGTGTGGCAGAATTTCCGCATCAAGGACCAGTGATGGGGGACCTGGAAGGCCGGCTTCCGGCCGGAGATGCCACCATTTCTCAAGATGCAACTGGTTGAAACCCTGGATCAAGGACTCTCTTGGGAATGTGCTCCACTAGTGGTACCACCCCGAGCTGGATTTTGTGGTTGATAATTGATAATGTACTAATTGACGCCACACTACTATATCCATCAAAATTTGGTGGCTATCCAATCATATCAATCGATGTGGCACTCACAGTTGGAGCGGTACGGGTCGGTGATACCATACAAAAATTAAGTTGTTTTGATAGAATCCCTTGCGTCGCAGTATTACAGTATACTAGGGGCTAATCACATAGGACTTAGTAAACATACCCCCTGTTAGAAAAACCTATGTCATCAACAAAGTCACTTTTGCCATTTCTGGCCTATGTCATCAGGGATGTACTGCCAAAGCGGACTTTTGTAGATCATCCTGCTCTGTTGGGTAACGCTTATTAAATCAATTGAATCACAGAGCTTTTATTTTATTTGTTTTTTCCCTAATCTCGGTTGCTGCTTGGGATCTGGCGATAGCATTTGGAGCTTTAGTCCTATGTCATGTGGTATCTTGAGTGGACAGGTTGCGAATGGGTGGTGATTTCGTACATGATGAGATAGGACTTAAGGCTGAAAATCCTATGTCATCAGACGCACTAAGTCCTATGTCATCAGACCCTAGTATAACCCCCTATCTTTAGGAAGCCTTCAAATTAACTGCGCGATCCAAATAAATTTCTAAATTCTAATAACCGCATGAATATCAGAAAGTCGTTTGAAGTCCTTCAAATTGATAGCTTGACCTGTATTTCAGCCTATGCCCGATCACAACCACGGGTTTCACTGGAAGATGCTTGGGGCTTTGCCATGGCATGAGCTATGACCACGGCCATGGTCATAAGTCAATGAGGGCCTGCTCATGCAATCAGTTTGTAGGTACCATTTGATAAATTACTGATGGTTATGGTCATACTGATGGTGATACGAGCCACATGGATCCTTGTCAGGACTGCACCACCGCGAATGCTATGGCCCTTTGACAAGAACAAGTCTCCGCAGGGTGCACCAGGAGGGTAGTGCTTAGCCTTTCAAGAGTAGATAGCAGGCCGCAACTGTACTTTTTTATTCTGGGTGGTTTGGGGTAGCATCCCTTTTTGGACTATTCCCAGATGTGGTGCATGCAGCTGAGAAGATGGATTGAAGCGTTGACTTTCTGATGGGCTGGTTGCACCACCACCGAATGGTGCAGCTGTAGTCCAGCAGTGGATCGGTTCGTGATCATACTGCTGCCTTTTAGCCGGTGCGACCTTTTTACAATCAACATCCCTACGGATGATACCCAAATCATCAAACCACACCTAGAACTTCGAAGACCCAACCTGTTCTTGCTCACACAACCTTACATAACCCATAGTTAATCTAATTATGGATCCCTATCCTAGCTATCCCTATAACCCAAAACCCAACCTGGTTACAACCTAGTTACAAGTTACAACCCTTGCCTCAAACATCTCTTCACCCCAAAAGCTGCTGGCTTTTCCTGTGACGCGGCAGGTCACCACCAGGGGTCCGCCAGGGCGCTGCCGTGCAGCTCAGGTCCTGGGCACCGAACACCCCGAGTTCATCGAGGGCCACGACGCGGCCAGCGCCAACACCGTGGAGCTCTTCGAAGTCATGGCCACGTGGCGATGCTGCCGATCCATTGGGATCCATGTTTGGCAGATTTTTTTTGCATCAAAAATCGATCTATATCAAAGATCTGAATATTTATGAGTGAGAAACACACATCTTTATCAATGTGAACAAGGATATATGTTGATATTGTATATCAATATCATATAGGGCCCTTTCGCTTTCTTGGAAAAACCAACTGCTGAACTCAGTTTTTCTTTCTTCAAGGTGGGATTAGTTGACGTATGGCAATCGACGACCTAGATGATAAGTCATCAGCTGTGGCCGATTGCACCATCGAATGGACAACCCCAGGATGCTCCGGGTCCACGGGCTGCAATCAGTGATGGCCATCGGTAAGTTGTGACCACTGATAATCACCAATACTTGTCAATTACACACATCAAAAAGTCTTGGTATTTGTGATTATCAATGCATTAGTGTTTATCACCATTTACAAACATAAATGCCATGTTATCATCAACAGCCACAGATAACCCTCAGCAACTATCATTTCCAGTGAATACATTGATTCTTAGATACGAGAGCTATCATGACTACTCAATATACCAAAAAACATGATCATTCTTTGGTTTAATATACTGAGTAGTTGATGATAGCTTTTGGGTTATGTGACGTTTGACATACCATAGTTGGTGGCCATACTTTGATTTCGCCTGTGACTGGCCATGACCTTTGTCTGGTTGTTATCACCGGATGTGGTTGGTTGGCTTCCCAGGATCTTTGTGGTTGCTTTCAGCTCTATACAGAGTGGCACACCACTGATTATAAGTATAGGTCTGTCTTCCCTAACTGGTAGTTACCCTAGCTAAAACCTAAGGTAAGTAACTGGGGTTCTTAAGCAAAGCTGCTTTTGCACTTGGTCATGTCCACCTAGAAAGCAAACTTAGATCCGTGAACAGTTGCCTGGGTGCAGATTTGGGTTTCTATGCCCAAAGTGAAGTGGTGATGTTTTGAACCCCCAACAAAGTGGGGGTGAGCCACCACTTATGGGGCTCCGTGCGGTTGTTGGCTTACTGTTGTTTATTCAGTCCTCTTGTCAACTGCCATCATTTCCAGTCATTCGCAATCATCATGATCATTCAACTATTGTCCTGCAGCATGAATTCTTACAAGCCATTTTGAACTCAGTATTCGACACTATGAAGCAACATTCTCGGGATCACCACTAGTACATCAGTGTATTCTGAACCACTAGCTTTCTGAACCACTAGTACTATTAGATCCGTATTAATAACCCCCATATTTGATTGCATTCATCATCACCAGCTAGGGTTCATTGAGAGCTGGACCTATAAACAGTTGCCACTTCTAGCTACCACTTCCAGCTACCACTGCCATTTTCCACTACTAGTACAACTACTAGTTACCACTACTACTAGGTCGTTGCAGGTGTACCCACTGGTCACTCAGGAGCTTTACCCTGCCGGAGTCGCAGGTGAGGGCAACGACAGCTGGTGGTGAACAGCGCAAGCTACCGCCACAGTGGGTTTAACTACCAGCTATGGGGGGGACCCAACTTCTAACTGCTGGGGGCCCAGCTTGCAACAATCATAAACCAACAATGGCGAAAAAATATTTGTCTTTGTCGAGTTCGCCATGGTAGTACGAGTAGCATCCGGCTGTTCATAGCCATTATTCCCTGTTTTGGAACATAAATAGAAGCATCATTTTGCTATTGTAAGGGTTCATATTCATGCACTGTGATACCAAAAAAGTGGTTTATGATTGTACACTAGTGGCTAACTCATATTCTTGATAGAATCGCTAGCTTAAGTAGGAACACAATGATTACACAATCATGATGGTTAGCACAGAGTCATCCGCTGTTTTAAACACCCATTTTAGGGTTTTCCAGGTCAATTTTCCCAGAAAAAGCATTTCTAAATGTAAGTGATGGTTTGTAACATTTGCCACTTTTTTGTGTTTATCGGATGGCTGACAACAGCTGGTAACAGTTGTGTGGGCTAGATAGTCAGTGATGACCAATACTATCTTGGCAGACTGTTATGGAGCATGAACCAGCAGAGGCACACTTGCACACCGAACTAAAGACGTCAAGGTCAACTGTGCAAAGATCATCTTTTACGTCCAGCCACCGCAAGCCATGCAACCAATGGGTGATCCAGGTTACTAAAGTTACTAAACCTCTGGTTGATGAAAAATCACTGCTGCTCTGGTGAAACTGTCTGGTGAGACTGGCAGTGGTTGAAGCTGGTGAAACTGGATTCCACATGGGAATCGATGATCCGCGATGAACTCCGCGTGGGAATCGATGACCGGTATAGGCATACCAAATCTTGACCAGGGTTAAGATGATGCAGTTAGGGTGAATATCAAGCCATAAATGGGATAAACTTAGTCACCAAAACTTGACATGTGAACAGTCTTGGGGTATGGATTTCGATCCATGGCCACAACAGGAACAATGTCCCTTCGGCGGGTGCAGCAACGCGGATCACCCGTCAATTTCTCCAGGCGTTTCACTAGATCGTCTAGCACAAGTCCATGGGTTCTACTTCGGCAGTGGCTTCGAAAAAACGGTAGGCACCATCGCAGCCAGGGCATCGCTGGGATAGGATTGTCGCACGTTGGCTTTACACTTGCGGCGGGGGGGGCGGGGGCGGCGTTGGC
>VSDK01011031.1:56425-81209 GCA_009767595.1 Symbiodinium kawagutii | reverse complement strand
ACATGATTGTTCTTAATCATTGCTACGAAAATCTTCATTTTGTGTCCATGCTTGTAGTTGTTAGGTTCAAATCTGTAAATCAACTGGCACTGGAAATTATAAAGTTTAACTGGGATGTTAAAGAAGGTAAATACCTTTTTCATCTGATTAATTGATACACCATATTCATGTATCTCATCTTCAGTCATGTTTAGTAACTCTAGTATTTTATTTCTTGATAGGGTCTTTGCTAATTTTCCTCTTTTCTCTCTTGTTAGTTCAGTGCCTTCATAAGTTTTAAGCAGTTCATTTATCCAACATTCATTGTCTCTTAAGTTGTTATGCTGTATTGCTTCTTTAAGTGTTTCTCTGTCTGGGTCTATGAGTGTTTCATGATAAAAATGATAGATGGCAACATTTGATGTATCCCTTAGTCCCTCATCTTCTATATTGTATGGATTGCCGTCATCATCTACTCTATTGATTTGTGTAATCTGGATGGCATCTACATAATCTAACATGTCTGGCATAGCATCCTTTAAACCACCATCCGTTTTTAGAAACATGAGTAGTTTTTTAAACATGGGTTTTTCTTGTTGTTTAGTTACTGTTCTGTTAGTCAGTGTTTCTACGAATTTACCTGCCCTGATGTTGGCATCTCTAGGCTTGCCACTGTCAAACATTGGGTAGTAAGTTAATCCATTAATCTTCTTTCCTCTGATTATTCTACCTATGGGTTCCAGTGAGTATAGCATAAACTTAATTGAATATAATTTCCTATCCCCTATCCCTCTTTGTTTTGCTACTTTCACTAGTCTAGATATTGCTGATGCTTTGGACTTTTCATTTAACCTAACTCTGACCCTCTTTACCGTTTTGCCTTCTCTAGCTTTCAGCATAAACTTAATTGAATATAGTTTCCTATCCCCTATTCCTCTTTGTCTTGCTACTCTCACTAGTCTAGATATTGCCGATGCTTTGGACTTTTCATTTAACCTAACTCTGACCCTCTTTACCGTTTTGCCTTCTCTAGCTTTCTGCGCTCTCTCTGCCATTCTTTCCCCTGCTGGTTGTGATGCTTCATACTGTTCAATTTTCTTATCATATTCTTCTAGCGCCTTTGCCCTTTTCTTGGCAGTGCCGGTTGAAATGCTGTTGATTAAATTCTGTGCGGTTGATAGTTGAACAATTCTTCTATCTTCGTATAAGTCGGTCACCTTATTTATTTTTGCTTGGATTGTTGCAGGGACTTTACCTATTTTAGAGTCTCTTAAGTTCCTTAAAATTTGAATATTATTTTTTATAGATTTTTTAGTCATACATATGATTATAATATAATAGATTTATTTCTTTAAATAGATTTTTAGACTGAATTTTTTCATTAGAAAATATAGACTTAAAGAAATGATTTTATATATAAATATTAATAATGAGCATTAGGAAACCCGAAGACTTAACACTTGAAGAAGTCAGGGAACAAATGGCATTGTATCAACGACTATACTACCATAAAGTTAAGGAAACTCCAGAATACAAAGCAAAAAAAGCAGAAGTCCAAAGACAATACTATTTGAACAGGAAAGCAAAAAAGGAAAGAGAAAAAAAGGAAAACGAAAGCGCAAGTGAAGAACCACCAAAAAAAATCAATCGTGAATATGCCAGAAAGTATAAAAAAGATGTTAGTGAAGCAATGCTTATTGTTTGAAAATATAATATCAATATTTTTTGATATTATTTTTTTGCCACGCCATGCCAGACAAAATGCCACTGGGGGTTGCAATGATTGGGCGGGGATGGGATGAAATGAGGGGGCTGTTCAAGGGAGGGATGATGGATGACTTGTTCATAAAAGGTTGTTGGGCAGTGTTTAGTTTGTTCTATTCATATCTAACCAGTTTATTTCCTCACCACTTGGGGTAGTGGTGAGTTGTTGAGTGACCAAAATTTCTATACTAGTTACTGTTTGCTCCCCGAAGGGAGGGGGTAGCCAACAGGTTGTGCTGTTGGGTGGTTTAGGGTGGATTTATGGCAATCATCAACCAATATAACGCCAGTAAATCCACCCCATAGGGTTAAGCTAAAAATAGTTATGGGACTCCACTACATGATTAACAATTTAGGGGGCACTGTGGGGTTTGCTTATTCCTTCTTTCGCTCCCCCATCAGTGCTCCCTTTCTTCACTCTTTCTTGTCCCAGCCCATCCCAGTTCCAAGACCGTTGCCATCCGAACCTTCTGAAAGACAGGATGAATGAAGGGGAAAGGGAGTATATAATACATGTATGGGGTATGAGGGTATGCAATTATACACGTATAACCCCTACAAATCCTACCCCCCACAAAAATGAAAGATGGTTCAAGTGAAACCCTTCTCCACTTCTGCCTTTGAAGTTCTCTAGACTAACCCATGTTCAATTGCTGTTCTTATGTGACCCTTCGTCACTTCAACCCTTCAAAGGTCTCCCGCTCCACCCCTTATTGTTCTCATCGCCCAGCATGTCTTACTAACCTCAGTGCGCGGAAAGTGGCAGGGTCTGTTTGCGTGTCATCCTTTCCAACTCCAACATGCTAATCTTCTCAAAAAAGCAAAGGCGCGATTTTTCACCACAACGAGACAAGATGCGAGTTTATGAAGCACACGGCACTCTGGTTATGAAACAGTCTGCCCTTTGCTAATGGAAAATGACACTCTAAATTATGTGTCAAACCCTACCATCTAGGCACTGTGCAACAAACTGCTTAGGAAATGCGCCATTTCGTGCTATTGGATTGTGATTTTCACAGTCCAAGGGCAAAATCAAATTCAGTCATCACCATCATCCGAGTTTTCTGGCGTGGTGTCTTCATTTTCATCATCCGACTCATCCCATTCAATATCGCAAACTTGAAGCACATGATAATAATCATCCCGATATAAATCCGACAAGGTCTCGTCTTCACCATGAATACTACCCATATAATCAACATCCACATCCGTTGCGTTTAGATACAAGTAGTCTCTGAGTTCCCTTGCTTGAAGGTTCATGGGACTTCCACTGTAATGACGGAAATCTTCCCGTTTGGTCTTCAAAGGTTTCAAAGAAAAAGCACGACGAGGACGGTCAAACCGCCGAGCGAGTTGTTCATCATGAACTCTCTCAAGAACATCATTGAAATCAATTTGGGAAAGTCCATATGGTTTTCCCAATTGAAAGCGAAACTGCCACTGATGAATGATGTTTGGCACTAACAAACCCTGTGTCTCTTCCACATAGACGATGAGCAGCGGGAAGCCCAAAGCATGCCAAAGAATGCTCTTGACCATGTGTCCCGCTTCATGGAAGTTTGACGGGCAGTAATTCTTGAAAGTGCCTTGCTTCAGCAACTTGTCTGCCATGTCCTTCACTTTCTCCCACTCCTCGCTCTTGAAGTGGTAGTCTCCCGAAGGGAAGCCATAGAAGAACAACTCCTCACAAGCTTTCTTGTTCATCACAAGGGTCAAGCCATCATCACGAATTGGCTGATGCCACCCATTACTGATGACCAACTGCTGGACGGCACAAGTTCTCTCAAGGTGCTCAACGGTATTGGTGCCGAAGTCGGTCTGGGTGGCAACTGCTGGCATGGCTCAAGCAAAGAAAATCGGAGGGATGATGACACAAAAACGGCAAAATGCCTTCTTAAACCGAAATGGTTCTATGGACACGGAAGTTTCAGTGCTACATGTATGCAGGACGAGCACCAAGAACGCACCAAGCACTGAAAAATGACCGCATGAGGCATGTGAAAACTGATTTGTTTGAACCCTGTCCAGATTTTAGGCATTACCCCAGATTTGGGGTAACCCCTACCCCATTACCCCGATTTTGGGGTAACCCCTACCCCATTACCCCGATTTTGGGGTAACCCCTACCCCATTACCCCGATTTTGGGGTAACCCCTACCCCATTACCCCGATTTTGGGGTAACCCCTGCCCAAAATTTGGGGCAAGACTTTTCTTGCGCGAAATTTCGGCCTTGTGCGGTTTCTGGATGATTGTGGTGGCAATCATCTGGCAAATGGCAGAAAAAAGCACATTACTGCACAATGCAATTGTTTGCCACGGCTTCTGTATTCACAGATGCCCCGCGGTCTTCGCGGTTAGAAATTTCCCTCTGCACTTTTGAAAGGAAAAGCGCCCCATCCATCTGCAAAACGCCTGTCTGCTCGTTGAAGTTGTGGAACTCATCTACGAAAAGGTGCAACATCTTCACGGTGGTGTCATTCTCCATCTCGGTCAGTTTGGACTGGCACTTTGCAATGGTTGCCATTGCTGGGAAAAGCACCTGAAGGCAACGGACTGCTTTTTCTTCATTTGACAACTTCTTCGTGCCTTGCTTGTGGGTGAAAATGGTTTGCAAAACCTTCAGACTATCCATCGGCAAAGTGCGAAGGCATGTGGCAACATAGTTCTGTCCGATGGTGCTCTTCATCAACATGAATTCATTGACCTTGTCAGTGATGCTCTCCTGAAGGAAAGTTTTGAAAGACTGGGGCAAATCATCATCTGCAACTGCTACGGTGTCATCTTCGGTTTGCTCCCTGTAGTGCTTCTCAATCTTCTTCTTGACAAGTCGCATTGCCTCATCCTTTTTTGGTGGGGGTCTTCGCAAACCGCCACCCCTGAGCACCAACACAATCTCAACATCAAGGCCGTTGGTGTTTTCGTCCTCCAAGTAGTTTTGAAGGCAGGTGTCCAATTCCATTTTCTGGCCATGAACAAGTTTGAAGTCATCTACTGCGAGTGTCCTTGTGGAAGATGACTTCTGCTGAGCAAATTCCGCAATCTTCTGCTTCAACTCCGCAGTAGTCGTGGAACAATCCACATGGTTGAAGGTGACCAGCACACGGCCACCCTTTGGTTCTTTGACCTTCACTGAAATCAACTTGGGCGGGGCAAAGTCGGAGGCATCAGTCAAGTAGGAAATGGGGAGGTTGCCATCGTCGTAGTCATCGGCGGTGTGGGCATCCACCTCATCATCATGAAAGTCAAAGAAGTCAGAAAGGGACAGCTCTGAAGATGCTATGGATGAAGTTTCCCCTTCGTCTTCATCAGACTCTTCATCATTGTCACTGGGAATGTCCTTCTCAGTGGTCTCTGATGGGTCAGGCTGTTCTTCCACTGCTTCACTGGGTTGGCTCACTTCCGGCTGGGCTGTCTCAACCACAGGTTCATGTTTCTCTCTAATGCGTCGGAGAAGCAATCGCCAGTTGTCATAAATCACATCTACGATGTCTGTCTTCTTGGGTTTCTTCTTTTCAATCATGCCATCAACGCAACCGGCACTAGCCACCTTCATCAACTCATCACTGGACATCTGGGAGAGTTCGTATTTTGTAGGCGGTTCATTGGTCAGATTCTCTGCCACAATCACAGCTCCGGCCTCCACTACACAAGGTCTCAACTTGCCCTGTGACAAAATGAAGGCAACCACCATGTTTTGAATTGGTTTGAATTGAATTGCTAAAAATAGGGCGTCTGAGACAAAACGGCTATCGTGGATGCTTTTTTTGAATGGTGCTTCTCCCTCTGATGCTCAATTGTCCAACTTCATTCTTACCATCTTGACCGCTCCAGTTCCACCTGCGCAATTCTGAGCACCCTGACATTTTGTAGATGATGTGGATGTTGCCGAAGCCGTGGCAACGGTCGGCAGGGATTTGGGTTTTATGGATTGATTACCCCTAAAATTCTATGGGGTGGCATGATGCTAGGTTCGTTGCTATGATAAGATGGATGAAGATGATTTTTTTTGATGGATGAAATTATTTTGAAGATGGATGGGAATATGATTGATAAGATGGATGGGGAAATGGTGGAATGGGTTGATGGATGGAAATATGATGGTGAAAAATGGTGGATGATGTATGGTGAAATGGTGGTATGCTATGATGAAAAATGGTGGATGAAAAATGAAGCAACGAACCTAGCATCAAGGCCTCTAGCTACTGATTCATGGCTGAATGATGGTTCATGATGGCTAATGATGGCCAATGATGGCTAATGATGCTCAATGAAGGTGGCTGATGAATGATCATGATGCTTCATGAAGGTTGCTGATGGTTCAGCAACTCATGCTGGTTGACGAAAGATGGCTGATGACGATTAGTACCAGGAGAACATAGTTGTATAATCACACTTGATGGTGGCTGATGATGGTGAAAGGCAATAATTGGAAGCTGATATTTGATATTAGATGATAGTTGGAGGTCCATGGTTCCTGATAGCTTACCATGATTCTTTCGGCAAAATGGTCACGCCATGGTACTTCTAGCGCTTACCCATGCTTGCTGATGATATGGTCAGCCAACAACGGTACAAATATTTCGTGATGCCCCAAAACACTCTGCGTTCGACAGCTGCCTCACTTCGTCCAAAGAGCTGTGGTGGTTCATGCTATGAAGATAAGGTATCCAACTGTTGGGAATCTGGGACCAAATTTGCCAACTGGTGCTTTGTATCCAGGCAACAAATGCCAACATAAATGCATGGAATCTTGGCATCCAACGGATTTGCCAACAGATATGAAAAACTATGAAGCAGGTACCTCTCTCGTAACAGACAAGCCTCAGTTATCAGGCACCGCACCACTGACCTATCCTACCCAATTGAAAAAGAACACTGCCCATAATTCTCTAGCAACCACCACAACCACCCCAGCTAATGGTGTTGAACTGATGCTTCATGGTGGTTCAGGGTGGTTAACAGTGAACCACCAGCAACCACCATGAACCATCACTTAAGTCCAGTAGGTTGACGCATGGTTGACTGGTGGCTCTGCTTATCTGATTCTGAATGGTTTCCAACCAAAAGGTTCCGTTGCCCCCACCTGATTAGTGGATAGGCATTCCCACAATGTCAGGTCGGATAATACCAGTTGTGGCGGGTTGATAACGGTGAATTAATGGCTACTGATTGTTGATAATTGTTTAGAACTGATAGAAAATTGGTCTGTTGCCAGTATTTTAGTAGAACTCTTACATTTAGTAGTTGTACAATAACCATCGTCACTCCCAAACATGCTAAAATCCGAAGGGCCCTGCTGGGAACAGCTACGCAAATTTACAAATGATTGTTGGGTTTTCAAAATCGCAATCCGGATTGCTATTTTAGCACGGACAATGGTATCTTGTCCCATCTGTATTTCGAAGTTCAAAAATCTTTGACCATACTGAGTTTCCACGTAAGAATCAACAACAGCCACACCCACACCCACAACACCCAACCACAACCAACCAACAAACACACCAGCAATTTCCCAACAGGCCCAGGCCCAACCCCAACCCGAACCCCCACGCCCAACCCCAACCCGAACCCCCACGCCCAACCCCCAACCCCACGCCACTTCCCCTGGCTCCGGTCACCTGCATCACCTCTTCCCTGGAAGCTTGGCGACAGAAGTCCCGCAGCTGCCGGAAGTAGTCGTAGAACGGATGCTTCCAAGTCACCTGTCGGGGTCCCAAGGGCACCTGGGGGGGGTCCCAGGGGATCCCAAGCCATGCACCAAGCGTTAAACCCAACTTGGTGATGTTGAGCAACTTGGTGATGCTAAGCACTGGTTGAATGAGTGATGAATTGGTGGTCAAAAAAATGGTTCAGAAGGTAACAACCATGATTGAGTGTTGAACTGTTGATCGGGGTCAGCTCAGTTGCTCGGGTTTGGAATGATCAGAAGCTGGTCAAGAGGGGAAGACGAGGGAAAAAAATGGCTGATCCGCCAGGTCAGCTGGTAAAGTGGCCGGTATCAAGGGGCACAATCTTGATCCATTTGATGAGAATAGCATGAACATTTGGTTGGAAACGGTTAGAATTATATACCCCTGTCGACCTTTGGGTTGCTGGGTTGCTGATTGTTGACCACATACCCAATATGATTTAGAGAGTTAATTGCTGGTATATCAACGATTCCGAGCAGGTGACCTGGTTAAACAACCACTTGGTACTAAGCGACCCCATTGAACAACTTGTTCAGCATCACCTAGCAACACCTGTTGCAGTATCACCGGGGTTATTAAGCAAGCTACTCACCCTATTGAACAACGTACTCAACAACCTAGTCATAGTAGCAACTTGTTAAGTGGGTATGTGGTTTCCATTTGGAAAATCATCAGTAGCTTTGGTGGGCCCCATCGGTTACCCTATGGCTTGGCACATACGTAAGTAACAACTCGCAACCGTACACTTACAACAAAAGGTAGTAACCACTAGGCGATACTTGTCAACAACCAGGTGACTGGTTGGTGGTTTCAACCCCTATGAAAAATATTAGTCAACCAACCATTTGAAAATATTTACGACGGAAAATAGAAAATGTTTAAAACCACCAACCAGCAATAACAGTAGTAACTTGTTAAGTAACCTCTCTCAACCGTGGGGTCACCACCGGAAACCAAGCCGCACCGTATCTCTACGGCCTGGCCCGTGTCGGACCGCAGGTAGCACACGATGCTGCCGATGCCCTGGCGGAAGAAGCAAAGAAAAAACAAACGGTTAGTAGTGGCTACGGAAAATTAAAGTATTTGCTACCATTCATCAACCATAGTAGTGGTTATAGTTAATTAAACAATTATTCAACTGGTTAGTTGTTGATTTTAACTTTGAACTACTGGTTAGTAGTGATGACAGTTAATTAATGCTTAATGATGGTAGTACTTAACAAACAACTGGTGGTTGATCGATGGTTCACAAATGGTTAGTTAATGGTGACAGTCAACTGGTAGTATGTTTGATGGTAATAGTTTACAAAGTTAACCAGTTTCATAGTAGTTAGTGGTTAACAAGCATCTTCACCACTACTAACAGTTAACCAGTATAAAACTACTACTAGTACTAATGTTTGATGGTAGTAGTTAACAAACCACTACTAGTAGCAGTTATTTGACTGTAGTAGTTAACAAACAACTGGTATTAATGGTCAGAATGCTTAATAATGGTAGTAGTTAACAAACAACTGGTGGTTGATTTATGGTTCACCAATGGTTAGTTAATGGCTATGTAATTATCATATAGAGGTTAATCAAGGTAGTAGTGGTTAAGAATGATTAACCATTAATTAACAAGCAACTGGTGGTTGGTGCATGGTTGTAGTTAATGAATGATTAATTCATTGTCATTTAGTGATTACAATGAATTATCATCAATGACTACAACTAATGATTATTACTAATTGATGATTTTGTATTGGTTAGAATGAATGGTTGATAATGGTAGCAGTGAACATGCAACTGGTGGTTTGATTTACGGATAATCGATGGTTAACTGATGATGATATAATGAGTACAATTAACTGTCTATACTGGCAGTAGTGGTTGATAGTAATGGTTGAGCAATTATCAGCCAACAACTGCTGGTTGATTTATGGCAAATCAATGGTTCATCATGGTTGATTCATAATCGTTGATGGTTAATAAAGCCAGTTGTTGATAATGATTGACAATGTTCAAAATAATAGATATTCATGGTCTGTGGTGAATCAATGGTTTGTACTTAATCTAGTCATGGTGAATGATGATTGTGGATGATAGTGGTGAATGATGGTGGTGAAAGATGATGGTGAATAATGGCCGTGCAGGATGATCGTGAATGATGATGGTGAATAATGAGTGTGAATGGTGATCGCGAATAATAGTGGTGAATGATGATGGTGAATAATGATCTTGAATGATGATCCTGAATGATGGTGGTGCAGGATGATCGTGAATGATGATGCTGAATGATGATGGTGAATGATGATGGTCAATAATGATCCTGGTGAATGATGATCGTGAATGATGATGGTGAATGATGATGGTGAATGATGATGGTGAATGATGATGGTGAATGATCATGAAGGTTTGTTCATTATGGTTAATGGTGGTGAATGGTGATCAAACTGATGGAAAATGGGCCAGTGAATTGATGATTGATGATAATGTTGATGATGGTTGATTGATGGTTGATTGATGGTTGATTGATGGTTGAGTCATGAGCAACACTGTTTGATTAACAGTGTTTATTAGCGGTTGATAGGAGTTAATAGTTGTTTAAATAGTGGATAATGAATCCCCTGTATCAAACTCACCTGGTGGAGTAAAAAATTCACCATATCTCGATGGTTTACCTTCCAAAAACGGTGATTTTTCAGTTTCCTAGAGAGTGATGAAGATCAACATTGGCTGTTGGGGATTCATAATCAACAATCAACAACCAACTTTTCTATACGGTGGTTGACAACCATCACCAATCAACGACTTGCATGGTTAAAACCAGGAGGCAAACGGTGGTAAAATAGATGACAGCCAACGATCGCAAGACAGCTAATCTTGAAACACTTATCAATGGTCAATCTTGGTCAAAGCCTGGTCAATTCATCCGTTTCATGGCCATCCAATGAGTATCCAAAATGTTTCTTTGACATAGAAGTGTTGTTGGCTCATTCCTGGGCACTCAAAGATTCATACTTAATTTATGCCCCTACCCTACTCACCCAAGTACCCTCTACACCCAACCCCCTACCCCTACCCCTACCCCCAAACATCAACCCCTACCCCCACCCCAGCATCCACCCCGCCTTGTAACAAGTCCAGGGCTTTGGCAGCTCGGTCTCCATCATGGCCCTCACCAGCCACAGCATCGAGGGATCGTTCTTTGGGTCGATCCGAAGATAGTAGGCCCATTCCTGGCATTCGCAGCAGGTTCAACTGGGGTTGCTTGGTACCAAGTCGCAATGATTTTTCTTAATCAATGGGCTCGACTAATCTATTCCTACCAGTTTCAGTAGGTTCTTTTTCTAATAAGTGGGTTCAATTGATGTGAATCAAACTCCAGAGTTCAAAAGGAGGTTTAATTTAATCAAAATCCAATTGGGTTCAAATTCCTGTCATGCTGAAAGGGAATTCTCATGATGTGGTGTAGCTCAATGATGGTGGTTGTGGTTACAATGACTTTGTGGGGAACATTTCACAACATAATCCAAAGTCAATCATTGATCAATGGTGATGGTTTGTCAGTGATTTATGATGGTGCTTCGAATTGAGGGAAACACCCCATATAAATCCCATAAGAACAATGGTGGTATAACTGGCATCAATACCCTGAAACCTCGTGATGTGCCTCCATGATATGTGTTTTTTCCGGGCCAGGTCCATGTGAAACGTGCTGGGGCCCCAAGAGAATGTTGCTTTCCCCCATTGGGACTTCACATCTACAGGAACACCATCTGCTTGGCAACTTCGGAGCTATCGCCACCACACACTGCTTGGCCCCAGGTCACAAGTGAGCCATCGGCCAAGATCGCAGCAAATGCCCCCCAAGACGAATGAATCTGCTGGACACTTCTCAGTTGATCTTGAACTCCCGAACTGTCACCACCAGCATCAGGGTGGCCCCAGGTCACCACCGAGCCGCTCGCCAGCGCGGCAAATGCTGCATGGGTGGCCCGAATTTGCTCCACATGCCTGAGCTGATCTTGGACCACGGAGCTGTCACCGCCCGAGTCTCCAAGGCCCCATGTCACCACTGAGCCATCTGCCAGGATCGCAGCAAATGCATCGTCAGATGCCACCACCTGCCGCACCATCCTGAGCTGATCTAACACTCTTGGGCTGGGACGAGGATTGCCCCAATCGACCAAGGAACCATCCGTCAGGATTGCGGTAAAGGTACCCCAGGTCGCGTGAATCTCTTTCACCTTCCTGAGCTGACCTTGCACTTCCGAGCTGTCGCCGCCCTGATCTGGATCACCCCAAGTCACGACAGAGCCGTCTGCCAGGAGCGCAGCAAATGCGCCAAAAGTGGCATGAATTTGCTGAACACTTCTGAGCTGATCTCGAACCTCAGTGTTGTCAGCACCGTGACCAGGATGGCCCCAAGTCACAACAGAGCCATTTTGAAGGATGGCGGCAAACGCACCCTTGGTGGCAAAAATCCGCTGAACATTTCTGAGTTGATCTTGAACTTCAGAGCTGTCACTACCAGCAATGGCACCAAGAGGATGGCCCCAGGTAACAACAGATCCATCTGCCAGGAGCGCAGCAAACGCGCAGGAATTGGCCTGAATCTGCTTCACGCTCCTGAGCTGATCCTGAACCTCTGAGCTATCAGCACCAAACTCTGGGTTGCCCCACGTCACCACCGAGCCATCTGCCAGGATCGCAGCAAAGGCGCTCTCAGTGCCATGGATCTGCTGAACGCCTCTTAGCTGATCTCGGACTCCAGAGCTGTCAGCGCCATGATCGGGACAGCCCCAGGTCAGAACTCGGTCGCCCCCACAGCACCACACTGCGAAAGCTCTTTCAGTTGCTGCTACACGTACTTCCAGCGCAACAGCAGTGAGCTGATCGCCGTCTTCAACTCCGGCATCTTGCAAAGTTTGTGTAGGATCGACCAAGGGATGCCCTGAAATAAGCCTCAAACAGCCAAGTCGAAAGGTTTCTTGCGCCAAAATCCTCAAGTCCCCAACTCTGGAGAACTGCGGAAGTGAAATCTTCTCACAGCGACCACTGGGCAAAGCTACGTCAACGTGAATCATTTCCTGAGGGAGCGGCTTCTTCACGACAGCTTGGTAAACGTCGTTCAGGACAGATCTCGCCGCAGAGCCAGTTCCCGCCATGGCGACCCGAGACTGCTCCATCTACATGGGGGCCCCTGGTCCATGTACCAGGCCCCAAAAAACTGATGACTTACCTATTGAAATGCTGAGTGAAATCAGTTTTTTAAGGATCACCCAGTTTCTGCTGCATCAGGCAGACGTTGAAAGAGCCAAAGACCACTGGGTTGGTGGTACCTGAAAATCACGTGTGCACAGTACTACTACCATATATGATATAGATATACACATGAATAGAGCTGGATTACACGTGAGACTAAACGGGTATATCAGGCGGCTATTGTTGTGAGCCATTATGAGCCATTGTTACCCATTGTTAAACCATCGGGAACCATCATTAAGCCTTCCTAATCATTCACCGTTGCAAACCGTTGTTGATCGTCATCTCATCTTACTGCCCGTTCTTAAGCAATACTGACTGATGGTTTCTGAGAGTGTACGTGCCCCCAAATAATCCCGTTTACTAACCAATAAATAAACCATTTTGAGGTCCCCAACGGCTCAAGAAACCCTCAACAAACCACAGCGGTATGACCATTCTCTGAACCATTCCTGACCGGGATGAAGCGCTTATCATGGATAGGGACAGTACTGGTTGATGATAGGTACTTAGCCCCGAGAGTGGATGGCGCCTTCTCGCAATAACCATGAAACAACCAGTATCAGCAATAAAATGAGGTAAGAACCCATTACTGTAGATTGTCATGATTACCCATTTCATGGTTAGCACATGATCAACCAGTATCAATCATTAAGCAGGGCTCACTACCACAACTGGTCGATACCGGCTGAGGGTGCTTCATTGGCCAAAAGAAGGGCTCTTATTGCTGGTGATGATCAAGCACTACTAGTTTAAAAGTATCAAGCAGGATGAAGCGTGATTCAGGGTTATCCACTACTACTCACCACTCATTTAGCATTGTGAAGCCCGAATTCACCAGCTAATCCACCATCAATTAGTTCATCCACCCCTGTTCATCATGAGACCACACGCCCCTGTACAACGGTACCTGCCCGCCCTCTGATGAGTCCTTGATCCCGCCCCCGTGGTACCCGTGGTGGCCCACCTCCAAGGTGGGTACCGTCTCGCACATCAACGCAGGGAACTTGTCCAACTTCACCAATGCCTTGCAGATGCACGTCATCTGCTGATGTCCGCGACTACGAAGAGGATGCACGTTGTATGATGTTTATATGTATGTTCCATTAAATAGATGTGTATAATGACACGTATATCCAGAATATCCTACATGCAACTGCTAAACAGTGAGAGATATGCTAAAATCGATCAAGAGATGTGATCAACTACATCAACCAGACATGATCCAACCTTCCACCAGCGATCCAAGCGCGCTCCCCACAGACGTCTTCCCCACCGGACCGGACGTCGCCACGTCGCCTGTTGCGTCAGCGCATCATCGATGCCGAAGAGGACGAAGGGATCCGCGTCCAGGTACTCCAAGGTCTCCTGAAGGCGGTGACGACGGTTGTGGAGCGTCGGTTCAGCTGGACATGGTGATAGGGGATAACCACCAATCATGGGAAATCGAGTGGTTAATCATGGTTGATATATGGAGTTAGTGATGGGATAATGATGGTTAATGATGGGATAATGATGGTCAATGATGGGATAATGATGGAGTTAATGATGGGATAATGATGGGATAATGATGGGATAATGATGGGATAATGATGGGATAATGATGATTAATGATGGGATAATGATGGTGAATGATGGTTAATGACGATTCATCATGCTTGTCTACGGTTGATGATGGTTGATAAGCTGGTTCATAAGCTGCTTGAGGAAAGTAAAGCTGCTTGATCACTGGTGAATTCATGGTCAATGATTGTTAATTCATGGTAAGCAATGGCTGATGATGGGTAATATCAGAGGTATGTGACGGCTAAGCATTGTCCATGATGGTGAATAGTTTCAATGATGGTGATGGTTGCTTGGTAGTTAGTGCTTAACAAGTGGTTAAAGGTGGCCAACTATGTTGAATGATGGTGAATGATGGTGAATGCTCGTGAATGCTGACTACTGGTGTTTAGCTCCAGTTATCTGTGGATGATGACAAGGGACAATAACCTAGATCTACTGGTAAAAGACAACCGACCATATATGGATACGATCATCAAAACAGAAAGCTTCAGGAATATTCCTGAGTGTGTAGGAAATCATCAACTATATGGTTGACTGCTGGTTGCATCCCTGATCCACAAGTATGTATCCATATGAAATCATCAATACATCAACCAATAGTTAACCAGGATAATAACAAATCATACTTCACCAGCTTGTTGGTATAACTGTTGGTTATGAAACTGATACAAGCAGCAGTCAACCACGGATGCTAAGCTCATGGTTGACCAGCTATGACCTGCCACCGGTGGGTCCTCGCTCAAAATGGCCCGCTTCTCGAAGTAGGACAACACAGCGGTCCACAGATCATCCAAGTCCTGGGACGCAACAATGGGCACCAGAGATATCCCAGTGGTACATGGCGAGCTGGGGAAAACCGGGATATATGCCATTTGCATTGGGGATCATACTACTGAATCATGCAAATGGGATATATCCCGATTTCCAAGGGTATGGGATATATTCCATTAGTATGATTCTCAACAAATCGAGATCATACTAATGGAATCAACCAACTAATGGGGATCGAACCGATACTAATCGGGATATACTAATGGCCATTTCCAAATTAATCAGCCAACTAATGGGAATTATCCGCATGGGGTGGATGCGTAGATGGGGGATCTTCAACAGTAACGGGGAAAACAATGGTGAATGGTGGGGGAACCAGGATCATATTTCTGGGTTGTTTGCCTGGTGATACACCACTTCCAAATCTGCTTACCTGGTTACTAATGATGGTTTTAGGGACATGTTCGGCGTCACAAGGGTTGCTTGCAAAAAAAAGCATGTCACCAAGTCGTTGATGCTTGGCTTTGCAAGAAAAGATGAAACATCACGCCGGTATTGGCGAATCCATGGTGATTCATGGTGGTTCACAATGGCAGATGATAGTAAGAAGCAGTGATTGCTCCTGGCGAAGACAACATTGATTCATAGCAGACAACAAAGAATCAACAGTCCTTAATCGTGATGGAGAATCGGTAACAATAATTGCTGACAATGGTGACACCTAATCAAGCGTCTTTGATATTTCCACATTGATTGACGATCCCATTTGACAGCAGGGTGCCAAGTGGGATACAAACATTTGGAATACACGGGACACATGATTGTGATATATAGGTTGAGGGGCCTCTAGATGCTTCTAAGATGAGCACCTAGAACGATGTATCTACATCTGGGCTCAAGCCAATCCAAATCTGAATGAAAAATCCATGGACAATGATGGTTAATCATGATCAATAATGGCGAATAAAAGCTGGTTGATCATGGTTAGTGGTTGGAAATTATGGTTGTTATAGCATATCATGAGGAACAAAAGATGACATCGCCAAGCCTCACCACGTGCCTCCCTTCGTTTGGTGATGAACACCGAGGAGTAGCAGCTTAGTGTTTGACCCACTGCGATACCTACTTGGCAATTTGTTCAGGGCCTGCTTTCTGATCTACCGAATAAGCATGATGAGTGTCATGAGTGGAGAATAGGAGATCCATTACAAGATACCACCCATATCCAATAGGAGATCCATCATAAGATACCACCCATATTTCAGTTGGTAAATCTCCGGGTATGAAAGTTGGTTCATGGTTCTGCAGATCTCACTCCACGGCGCCGTCCTTGTACCAACCATCGCTCATGCTGTCCAGAGGTGGAATGACCTGTTCTGGCAGGGCGAAGGGCATGGTCTTCATGGCCAGGGGCCTTGTTCATGTGAAGATTTTGGGGTACCCAACTTCTTGTGAAGATTTTCCGGCTCCTATGTGGTGACAAACTTACATATTTGTGGAATATTGTAGTTGAGTCTAGTAAAATATTCCCTGTGCTGCTCGCCTCAAAAAGACCAAAGCAATGAGACTGAACACACATGTTGTGTGCTTAAGGCTGGCCATCGAGTTCGACGGGTGCGAATCCGATGGGATCAAAAATGCTAGAGACAAAGTGTAGTCAGCAATTCCCACAGTGATACAGTACAAATAGGACCTAGAATAATCTGGAAACAGCAGCAACTCTTAGGAAAATCCCAGTGTATATAAATGATAGTCACTCCACCAATTGGGAGCAATGACCCTTCCCATCAGAAGCCCCCCATACCCATATTCTAACTATTTCCGCTGACCTGCCCGCTTTGAACCTACCACCCTGTTACATAGGATACAACTCCATCCCACATACCCAAAGATCTGAAAAGTACATCCCCAATATCCCCATCAAACATCTTCAAAAAACCTCATTTCCGGTTCGAGACCAATCCAACCATCCAACCTTTTCGACAGCTTTTCCCGACTTGTCGTTCCAACCATCCAACCATCCTCCAACCATCCTCCAACGCCAACGAATCATCCACCGGGCCCCCGTAGCGCCTCTTTGTCCGCCTTCCAACTGATCTGGAACTGCGGCCCCACCGGCAAGCCATCCTCGTAGCCGCCGAAACCTGGACGTTCCAAGGCTTGGTCGACCCAGTTCGGAGCTTCTCAAGTCAGTTTGGGGTACCCCAAGCATCATCTAAGTCATTAACCATTCATAGTAGCAGACCAACCATGACTTGGGGGTTCCCCTGACATGAGCAACTACCAGATCATACAGTTGGTATATCGCCGATCTAGTACACCAACCGTAACTTCGGGAGGTCCCCAAACTGCCTTGAGACACCCCAAAAGTTATTATCCAAGAGGGAAAAACCCCCAGTCATCATCCATCTTATTTACCATTTTTAGTGACAAACCAACCATAACTTGGGAGGTCCCGCTATAGTAAACCAACCATAGCTTTGGGAGGTCCCCAAACTGGCTTGAGAAAACCCCAGAAACGGACGGTCACAACGGTCACAAGGGTCACAACGGTCACGGGCCCAGTGACGCGTCTCCAGGAACAAGGGCTGCCCTTCGTCCAAGAACCTCAGCGGCGAGCGCGAGCTGCAGCTCCACCAAGGTGGGAATCCTTTCCGGTGGCATTTGATGGCTCCCAAGTGCTGAATTTTTGAGTAATGGTGAATGATAGTTAGTAGTGGTTAGTAGTGGCTATGAGGCATGGTTGAAAGTGGCTAGTAGTGGTTGATAATGGTTTGTAATGATTTAGGGTGGTTGGTAGCGGTGAATGATTTTCGAACAGTGGTTCGCAATGGTTGATATGTTCTTGACAATAGCTTGTAATGACCATCAGTTTCCTTAAAATCTTGGCCGTTAATTACTATCACTTAACCATCAGTTGCGGTAACCATCACTAGAACAAAAATCGGACTATGACCCAGAAGAGACACTTCATACCGTCAATTGCTTGGTTGACAATGCGATTCCCTAGTGTACCAGTCTCATGGGTGATTGATTTTCCAACATATTTAGCAATGAACATTTCATGTTTGATGACCATTCCTGGGTCACCAAATCTCACCATGGTTAGAATCACCAACAGAATTGGATGGGCGGAGGCTATGGTAAAATGATCACCAGCAAAGCATTGCTTGGATCCATCTGACATCAGCAACCTATCACATCGCTTAGAGACAGCTTGCGGGCAAAGTGACATGCAGGCATAGAAGCCCACTGGAATTTGGCCTCGGGAGACCTTGAGATCAGCACGTTGGTGAAGGTAACTGAACAGCTTCGCCTGGAATCGACGATTGACAGCTGCCCCGCCACCAGCAAGAAGTTCATCTGGCACTTGGGGAAGGGGTGCCCAACAGATACGCTCGCAGAACTGGCTATCTCCAAACAAACAACACTCTTCCGAGTCGATATCCAACGCAAATCAACGATTCATTCTAGTCATCTATGTGATTTTACAAGTGAATTCCAGATTCTGGTTGTGTATAGATACCCCGACAATCTCTGCTAGATTCTAGCCCTCTAACTAGATTATGGTTGCTTGTATGTTCCTACATGTTTGGAGGTACCCGCTGTAACCCCCATGTTCTCCACATCCTTTCGCCAACGGTCACCTTGCCTCATCCTCCGTGGGAGCCTTCCTTGTGGAGCCGAAACGGATCACCTTGTGCCTTGGAAACGCCATGGTCAGCTTTCGTGGTGACTTCCCTGCTGAAGGCTGACCCATCAATGGTGCTTGGGAGGGTCACCACGAAACTAGGTATCAACTACGTTAAGGTTGGTTATGGGAAGAAAAGGGAAGAAATGAGTCTATCCATTCATGAATGTCCCTTCAACTTACATGTATCCATGCGCCATTTGGAGAGAATAGGATCAGTAGAAGGGAGATTTGACATCAAACAGTTCGAGGTTTTGTAGCACTGCTGTTGAGACAAGGATCGGGCTATGATCTCCGTCCTACCATCAGCCAGGGGGTTCTTCCTGTCCAACATTGAGCAGCAAAATAGATGTTGTTCACAAACCAACGATGCACCTTAACACCATAGAAATTCACCCAGATACGGCGCCTTGACTGTATCCCTTCACGAGATGTGCAACTGTCGTTTCGACCCGAGAGCTCTGTAATGATTGGTGGCCCCATCAGCAGTTAGCTATCATGATGCCCACGTACTCCACATGGCTGCTATTGGCACTACAACAACAATCAGTGACATTGTCTGCATGTGCACTCCAGCGACAGCTACAGTGATGCTGTAGTCATGCCACCACTATTATCATCCCCACTTTCCAATATTCCCCCGGCGTAGCATGGTATCACTATTCGATTGTAGTAGCATCGCATAGCCAGCTGGCAGATCATATTCTGATAGCAGTCGATCCCTTGCAGCTTCATCGCCAGATTCCCGATCTCGCAACTCACAACCACCAGTAGTCATCCGTGAAAAGACCCAGTTGATACTGTGACACCACCGCGTAGCAGCACACAATTCTAGCACCACTAACTTGGAGCCTAAAATCCCCAATTCACAAATGCAAAAGTTGTTACCTCATGAGCCATATTTATTCCTGATCGTTTGTTCTCGGTTACGGCTGGTTTGGGCTGCTTCTTAACCACCAAACTCACGTGACTCAGCAGCTCGGAGCGATCCCCTCCCCTGGTTCGTCGTTGTTCGCATCGCGGCGCTTGGTGATGATCTCAGTCTTCGGAAGGTGCGCATTGATGGTCGGCTTCGCCGCAGCCATGGCGCAGGGAACTGCGTTCCAAGTCACACCGTTACGTTAAACGAAGCAGTGACGAGTGCACCTGGGAACCACCATCGATCATCATGGTGATAATTGTTGAACATCCCCCAGAAATGCTGGGAGACCATGGTGTGATTAAATGCACTCAGATAGTCTGATGTCTACTTGAAAATTTGATCCAAACTGAACATGAGAGAACTTGCAGATTGAAAATCATCAAAGTTTGTCATTTTCTGATGTTCAAGCACCAGTCCCGGATCCGGGTCGGGCCCCAGCGCGGTTTTCACGCCAAGGGCGCCGCCGTGCTTTGCCGGGGACCTATCTACATCTTGGAGCCAAATCAACAGGGATGAGTGTGTCCGACTCACAATTGACGCTTCTTTCGTGGAAAAGCCATGGTACTGCGCTTGTGGGCCCGTTTGTGAACCATACTGTGGCTGTACCATTCAGGTCGACAAGGAGATGTGTATGACATATTTTCTCTTACACTCCTGGAGACTAACATAGACCCTCCCAAATAGGGGTTAGAAGACCTGTTTCCTATTGGGATACCCTTCTGGTAGGGTCTATGTCAGTTTCCCGGAGGGCAATCTACTCTGCATCAGTTGTAGCTTATGAACTCCTGGAGACGACCTTGCAGGTGCACCCGCTGATCGATCTTTGCAGCCATCCGGCAAGAGCATACCCTGCATACCCTGACCAAAGAAATGTAGGATTTGGTCATTACTGCTTTTCATCCTCAATGGTTCACCACTTTCAATATCTTTTAATCACTAGAAACCATCACTGGCAACCAATGAACCAAAAGATAGAGGAGTCATTTTCAGACCTCAAGTGACTCAAGTGCTGAACATCACTGTTTCTAGGCAGACTTGTCCAACTACCGTGCAACCCAAATGGTTTCATCTTGGGATGCTCGTAACCACCCTGTATTGGTGACAGTGATCATTGGCAAGCTCATCAGGCTGGCTGGTTACTCGCGGCCGTTGTTGATGCTTATCCTACAGGATAGGAATCACCATCAAGCAAGTATCAATTGGACAATTGGCCATGATCTAGCAAATTGATGTATGGAGCATACCAACCTCTACTAGACTAGACATCATCAACCATTCACCCTCTCCTAACCATTTTGATATAATCAATTTTGACCATTGTTAACCATTCAGTAACCATTTTCAACCCTTCATTAACCATTCTCAACCCTTCATTAACAATTATCAATCATTCATCAACCATTTGTTAACCATTCATCAACCATTCGTTAACCATTCATTCACCATTTCCCAATCATTCTCAACAACATTCTCCACCACCTCACCACACAAACCCTTCACTAGCGCAGCGCTGGCGCCTCAATGGCATACTCCCGCCCCTCCATGTTCACGAACGGAAGGCCTTGAACCTGGCTACCCAGCGGCCTCACCATGGTTCAACCATTATAATGGTTTGGTTAACCAATGGTTTAACCATTAACCAAACAACCAATTGTTTAACCAAATAACCAATGGTTTAACCAAATAACCAATGGTTCAACCATTATAATGGTCATCCAAAAAGTCCAACAATTATTTGATTAAACCATTGGTCTTTAACCATGGTTCAACATTAGCTTAATGGTTGACTAATGGATATCTAATGGTTGGCCAATGTCAACCAATGGTTGAAGATTGATGGTTGACCATTGTAAGTTGTTGGTGATTGATGGTTGTGATTGATGGTTGATGATCAACTTTGAAGATTGGTGGTTGACCATTCTAAGTCCAACACTGGTTGTTGACCAATGGTTGACCACTGGTTTTTTGAATGGCTAACAGTGGTTGTTTCATACGTTTTCTTGACGCAAATGCATTAGAATCGACTTACAACCAATGGTTAACTAAATATAACCAACGGCTCGTGATATTGAAGGGTTGACTATGGGATATGAAATGATATATGTGGGTCAACTAATGGCCGATTAATGGCTATGCACGGGCTAATGGGCTGCCTAATGGCAAAGTAATGGCTCACTAATTAACCGATTGTTGATGATTGATCATTATGAATAGAAAGTGGTTCATATCCACTGGATCATGGTCTTGCTGACATATCCATTGGACTCTGGTTTACAAACATGCTTAGTGACAATCGGTTTATCCATTAGCTGGTTGCTGACCAATCTTTTTTGTATAAATCATAGCTGAAGCATTAAACCTGTGGTTTAGTAGTCTATCATCAATCATTATATAATGATTCATGCTCTTTAACCAATGGTTAATACTGATTGGTCTTGGTTTATGGACAATGGTGAACTACTGTAATTGTTCACAATAGTTGCTTGATAGTAGCTTATAACCAACTAATCACCAACAGATCCACCCACTGATGTAAAAAGATACCAGGACACCCATCCATGTTCCTACGAATCCCCCTCGAAGATCCTATGCACGATGGTTGGGAAACTACTTCACACATTGGTACGTCAGAAGTGACATGTGATCCACGTTCAATGCTTGCCCTGCCATCTCAGCCATTGCAGGAATTCCCGAATCAAAACCGTGATAATGGTCATGATCGGTGATGGATTCAGCAGTTCGATGATAATGAGCACGAATGATAGGCCAACCATATTCATGCTTATCCAACCATATGCGTTGTTGCCCAACTATTGATTACTAATATTCATAGTCATAAATCTGGCCCATCGAATATCCGATCATCAACTATCTGGGGTCACCGGATTTTTCTGGTCACCGGATTTTTCTGCCTACAAGTGAGCTCTCAGGTAGGCAGGAATCTGGTACTAGCGGCTACAGTTTGATCATCCCTAAAATCCCTGGTTCGCCATTTCCAAGCAGAAGCTCAGCGCAAAGAGCCATCACCACTTGATTGGAAGTTGTTTTCATCTGATCTCCAGAGACTGGAGACTTGGACCATAATCATCTGCTACAATCCAAATCGTCCCTGCAAGGAACATTCTCAAAGACAATGTTGGGCGGTAACATGTTGCCATGTTTGTTTCTCAACTTTGCATCGCCGGATCAACCCTCACCTCCCAAACAGACTTGCCGTAGCCATTCATGCTGACGCCGTTCTCGAGAACGTAGGTGAAATTGTAGTGTCCTGACAGCTGCTAGTGAATGGTGAGTGCAACCTGGACAAGACGGGGATGTAAGTAACAACGTCAACCACATGTTGCACTCACCATGAACAAACCCACAAGTCGCATGATCCTGTAAGTCCGGGGAATGGTCTGACCGGTTGGCACCAGGATTAAAACCTTATTGAGATGCTTGGCTCAACCTCCAGACGTAAGAAGCCAACTGGAACTATAAGAAAAAATGAGCACTACAAGTTTGTGAACCATGAGTTGATCTGTTTAGTCGGTGAGATCCACACAAGCCTCCCCCAATTTAGAAAAAGACTTTGTTTATGGACCTAGCATTGACATTATGAATCACATCCACAACTACCTCTATAGCCAGCCATCGGTCGTGCAGCATGGCTAGTTGTTGGGAAAGCTTGGATGTGGCCACTGAGAATCGAGACCTTGCTACACCCTGATCTACCTTTGTGGCTCACAATCCACTTATCTATATGGCGGTTTCTCGAAACACGGGTCACCCCAAAATCATCCTCTACTACATATTCATCATTTTGGGTACTAAACCAACCGTTTGGGGGGTACCACCACGTCCACACCACCTCCACCGTGGGAACTACCCCAAACCATCCACCACGGCGCCTGCCGGGGTTCCAGCCGAGACTTCGCAAACCTCGGCCAGGGGTCGTTTGCTCTACAGCAAGTCGTGGTGGTTCCTTGTTGCTAGTGGGGGTTAGGTGGTTGGTTCATGTGTTGATGTGTGATTGTTGCTAGTGATTGTTGCTAGTGATTGCTGTGTTACTGGTGTTGTTCTTGCTGTTCTCGTTGTTGTCGCTGTTGGGTGCGAAAGTGACAGTGTTTGTGCTGGTTTTGGTGTTGGCTTTGGTGCGTTTTACTATCGTTGGCATTGAAAGCATTGTTTGTCCTGCGAATTGTCCGGCTGTTCTTTTTCTTACTGTCGTGGTGTGTTGCCTTGCTTGCAACAGCCACAGCATCTCTTGATAGTTGGCTACTGTCTGACTAATGCTTGATCAACAATTACCAACAGTAACCTGCTACAGCCATGTACAGCCAACGTGCTGATAGATTCAACATACCAACGTGAACGGCACCCCCCAAGAACCTCCGTTCAGACAGCCTAGCTCTATGAATCACACCTCCCCATAGGTCTGCCGGTGGCAACACCCCCAATCCACTTGTTGGTAAGGATGATACCTGAGCTGGTTGGTGGTTTCAATCCCGATGAAAAATATTAGTCAACCAACCAATCATGTGCTAATACATGAGGGAAAATGACAACTATTTTTTCAACCACTAACCAGGTGATTATGTTTTCAAAAGCCCACTCCCGGTTTCGATTCATCAACAATGACTGTGAACAGAGACGGGGTTGTTCCCAACAACTTGAAATCAAATCTATGTATGCGGGGCTACATTGGCTGTCCTGGGTCAAAATGGGAATTGGCCATTCAACATTCAACTGATCAATATGTGAATGTGTGAAAAAATGTTGCGATGACATTTAGACTGAAAGGCGATACACGCTTGTCTGCAGCCATGGTATGCAAATGGAAACTTTGTGTGGAGCAACTCACCAAATTCGAGAAAAAAACATCCACCTTTTCATAACGACACGGCAAGGCTGCATAGATCTCAGAATTGGCCCCCCCGTGGGCAGATTGTCTTCTTACTGCCGGAAGAGCTTCGAGCTTTCAGTGAGCCACTGCTGTCCAAACTCAAATTAGAACCAGCTCCCGAGCACATCTGAGTACGTGGACGGCGCCTTTCTCTCTGCCCTGCCTTTGCAATTGGGACCGAGAGTTGGGATAGCCAGGGCACTGTTCGGTCGTCTGTCTGGTATTCGCGGAAGATCGTGGCCAGGGGCGCCACATCAGTTCAGGC
>VSDK01011031.1:15513-35828 GCA_009767595.1 Symbiodinium kawagutii | reverse complement strand
TATACCTCTCTGTTCTCTCTACCTATCTCCCTCCGTCTCTCTCTCTCTCTCTCTGTCTCTCTCATCATCATCATCATCATCATCATCATCAGCATCATCGTCATCGTCATCAGCATCATCTTCATCATCATCATCATCATCATCATCATCATCATCGTTATCATCAACATCATCATCATCATCATCATCATCATCATCATCATCATCATCATCATCATCATCATCATCATCATCGTTATCATCAACATCATCATCATCATCATCATCATCATCATCATCATCATCATCATCATCATCGTTATCATCAACATCAACATCATCATCATCATCATCATCATCATCATCATCATCATCATCATCATCATCATCATCATCATCGCCGTCATCACCGTCATTTCCATTCTCCTCTTTCCTTCGCACTGTCTACAGGCCAAAGCTATCATGTGGGATTATCCGGTCCTATAATTGATGCATGAACGTGGGCGTATGCATATAGTTGTGAGTATGTGTAGAAGCAAGTCCCTGAACAAATGCATATGATCAAATGCACACTTCAAGGATTGGAGCAAAACAAATGGTGTTTCCTTTGACATGCCTGATCCTGAAAAATTGTTTGCCTCCTAAATTCTAGTGTAACTGCTCCGGCCGACTGCAACGTCATGTCAGTCACATAGAATGGGTCGCCGGCGAGTCCGCTTTGCTACAGGAGTAAACCATGGAAGTGGCTGTCTACACAGGAATGGTATCGCCAAACCCGCATGGTTTGCCGTTCGGAATCTTGTGAAAAGTATTCATATTCAGTATCCGTGTGTCATCCAGTACAAACCATTAGGGATCATCACCAACATTTATCAAAAAAGTTGTGTCGGATAAGCTACTTGAAGCACCGAGTGAATCTGAGTCCATGTTTTCATGGCTGATTTGTGCGTGAATGTCGAGGTGCAACCGCTGTAGGAAACCCGTAACCTTCATGTGCCGATCAACTTGCATTGCTGGTCTTGATCACTGGAACAGCCATGCAGTAGCCTGAACAAACAAGGCCATGGAGATATCCCCTACCCAAACAAGCCATGATGTAGCCAACAAACCTATAGAAAACCCATGACGACAAGACTTATCTATGGCATCTAAACACAACACGTGTAATATTGGCAATAAATCCTGTAAGCTTCGGGCAGTGATGATGATCTTTAGCAACACGAAAATGCAATCTGGCTGAAGAAGAAAAATATAATGTAACACTATAAGCAAAATATGATTTGGCAACACAATACAGCCAAGGCACGCACAACAATCATATGTGAAGACCAACCAAACATATCATCAAAATGCTACTGTCCAAACAGATGGGAAGTTGACACGCTACAATCAAGCCAATCAAGTAGGCAAACACGAGAAACCTGTAGGATCAGAAAAACGCTTTATAAGGCAACATACCCAGTGAAACATTTGCAAGGCATGGCCATCCTGGAATAGATAGAATATCCTCCTTGCTCAATGATTATTTAAACATCTGGCATTCTATCTACTAGAGAGTGGCACAGCCACACAACCATTAACAATCGTTCTGCCCCGCACACCGCTGCAGATAGCCCTACCTCGAGTGGGTCTGGAACTTTCCGTCTCTTAACTTCGCTCGATGGCCTACTCAAAGCCAGCTCTGGATGCCAACTTCAACACTGGGTTGGTTGATGGGAAAATCGACATCGGAAGTCGGAAGCCCATGTTTTCAACATCAATTATAGAGGGTCCCAACGTGGAAATTCCCATTTCACCATAAATTACAAGGGATTTCCAACCTCCATTTTCCTAGAAAAATTGAATATTTCTAGGATTTCATCCAAGCTCAGGGGCTGGTGAGTTGGAGTCTCTGGTCGCCCCACATCCCCCCAAGCCTGTGTCAGACATGTCGGGTCCCAATTACTGGTGGAAAACAGCGACTAGCGATGCTTAGCAAATGCTTAGCAAAATACATTTGCGGCTTTTTAGTAGTGATCACTTTGGACTACTGAAATCACTTGTTGAGAGCGCAGGAATCTATTCAGTCATCTCAGCAAGTGATATAAAAAGATCTCTTATAACACAGTATATAAATCATCTTAACTGTGTTCATGGGCAGTTAGCCAAATCGCCCCAATGTTTAGTCATCTTGACCGCTTGTTGCTCAGGCTCCCTGGGGGAAAAGGCTCCCTGGGGAAAAAAATGGGAAGCAAAGAATAATTCACTGCTAGGTGACCAACGGTAGCATGTACGATTCACAAATCATCGTTGCTGATGTTATAATCATAATGGTGATGAATATTGCTTATTGGTGGTAGATGATGGTTCAGAGCAAATGACTTCAAGATCTTTAATAACGGCTACCCAATAGCATTTTACAACTGACCACAGCCAAAAGGACACACCAGCATAGGTGCTTTAGAAAAGGTCATGATAAAGCCAAGAAGAAATCCAGTAAAATCATCCGACCATCGAGCAGTTTATTACTCATGGTGGATCCACGTTCATAAACCCACTATGTTTTCGTGGTAAATCACCATCTATTTGCGATTAAACTAACGGTGGTTTATTCGCATGGATCCACCATCAAATGATGATTCCTGCGCCCACGCGTATCCCCACAGGTTCCTCGGAACTTTTCTTCCTCTGTGGACATGGTGCCACTGGAGCCCCCTGATGCGTGAATAGCCTGGTCACCTGGCTACCCATCCTTCAGAACCAACGGATTTTCACTCCGGAACATGACAGGACTGTGCCCAACGCCCAACGTTGGAAGACCTTTCACCAAACAACCAACGACCCCGGTCTGCGCAGATTCTGACCACAGGTCACTGAGATTGACATCCCCAAACTCCGACCAGTTTGAACTGCGACAACTGGAACTCCATGTTCTATCTTGAGGCATTTCCGAGCTAACAGAAACTCATCCACGGCTAAAAACCTGGTTTCTTGTATGGTTTTGACCCAAATAGATTCGTCCAAGAATAATGTAAACTGGTGGTTTCCCCATTCACTGTGGCTGTTATTAGATGGTTCCTAAGTACCACCATGGCCAACTGGACCTATCTGATTTCAAGCCCGACCCATCCGCTGTTTTTCGACGCCTGAGGTGAACACCACCTCCACCTCGTATTTTCCTCGGAAAATGCCGGGTTTCACCAAGGATCTGATGGCTTTCACGAGATGATTGAGGACTACACATTGGTTCTATCCCTACTGGTGGTTGACAATCTTCCTATCACTGGTCTTATCCCTACTTATCGTCCTACTAATGGATATTTCCTACTGGAGATTTCCCTACTATTATTCTTGGATATCTCCCCAGCACTGTTTGGAAACGAACCTGCTCACATGGGGAACTGGCCCTGCACTCTGCGACCTTGTGCCACCACTTTCCGGCTTTCCGGGCTACGAACATCCAAGATGGGCACATCCAAAAGCTAAATCGTCTGGCTATGGGTACGCTGTAGCCGGCGTACCATCATTCACCATCATTTTCCAACTATCATTGCTGGCGATTGCCAGTTTTCTTCGCCAGTATAGTTTAGGTGGTCTATGATTGGATGCTGTTGATGGTTATTCCAATGATATGAACCAATATTTTCCCTATGAAATTGCTGGTACCCACAGGATCAGCACCTGGGGTTGGGTCTCGATGGTGGAGATGGAAACCACAGGCAACTGCCACTGCCAGTGCTAAGCATCTTGACGTAGCATCAACATGCTTAAAGCTGTCATCTAGACAGCATCATCATGGGAGCTGCACTACCCCACTGTTGCTGATGTCTCCATGATTGGCTCCCTATCATGGTTGCCGTTCGTCCTCTTATCCAATGATCAACATGACTTGGTGAATACCATAATAATGTTGGCTTGATGGTGAGTTCCCCACTTGTATCCCCCTTTTGCGCTGCGTAGGTTGTTTATCCTCATCCGCCAGCCCAGCTCACCTTGTGGCAGGGCTGGAGTGAAGGCCGTCAGTTCGCCATCCTGCACATCGGATGCGCAAGCTGTGCTTCATAGCAATGGATAAAAAGGTGATGAATATGGTGGTTCATAGTGGTTCATGGTGGTTCATAGTGGTTTATAGTGGCTTCTATTCATAGTGTTTCATGGTGGTTCAATATGATAGTGGCTTCTATTCATCACTATTGGTGGGTTCTTAGTGGTTCATAGTGGTGAATATTCATCACAGTCACTAGTAGTGGTGAATAACAATGACCAGTAGTGGTTCATAGTGGTTCATAGGAATGGCTCATAACAATGGTGACTGGCCCTGCAGCCACTGTTCAGTTGCTGGTCTTGAAATCTGGCACACCTCCACCTGGTTTTCTCCAAAGAAATGGTCATAGCTGCTGGTTTCTATGGGACACCATGCCTTTCTCGGAGCTGATGATTTCGAGCCCTGTATTTGGATTTTTTCATCCCAGTGCTTCCGATCATCAACCACAAAATCGCGAGCCGCAACACCCCCATTCTGTTTGAGGTGAGTCGAATCAAGCTGGTGTCGATTTACTAGCTCTTTTTTATCTATCCAAATTCCATGTCATGGATGGTCATAACCCATTCATCTCATAAGATTCTTCAGAAGGAAACCATTTTGGCTTGGCATCCCATCCTCCAATCGTCTCACCCTAGCCCCGGGAGGCTGCCACGGCTGCCACCGCCAGCCTTCGTCATTTGCTCAAGGATATGGCAAGGTTTTCCTCCGACCAGCACCTCAAAGAAGCTTGAGTCCAATCATGATGCAAATGCCCAAAGCAGCTAGGAGCTAGGTGAGTGTCAATCTCTGCACATGTATGAACCAGCACTGTCAAATCCCTGTATATAAAAGAAGTCTCATGGAAGTTTGTATTGGTGTTTTTGATTTGAGGCAAATAGGCGAGTCCCTTCACGCCACTTGAAACCCCGAGACAAGCGAATCGTGGACTTGTGGGGGAGTCGGACCTATGTTTGCACAGTACCAACACACGGCCCCAGTCATCAGTCAAACATGGTCAAACCAACCATTTGAGTCGTGGTGAAGGTTGATTGTGGCACAGTCATCCACCAACCATCCACCAACAACAGGGGTTCAGCATCATGGTCACCAACCATCCAACAACAAAAAGGACTGCTTGACCAACTGTTAAGCCCTCACCAATGGGTCGATGGTTTCTTTGTTTGAAAGTCACACGGCATCCCTGGTGCACAGCAATCAATAGAACAGGCACCAAAACTAAAACGTAACTACCCAAATCTGAGTATACTGACGTCAGTATATACTTCGATACAACTCATAGCCATTGAATTACACTGGAATCAGCCAAGCCCGCAAGATTTCCATGTTCCGCAGCTGTTGGGAGATGAATCTTGCGCTTGACCAATGGGGTTCCTGTGATCGGAGTGTGCTGACTGAGGGAACTGCTGTGCTGTAAGGGAGGTATACCCTGATGATATACGAGACTCATGTCCGGGCGAAACCCAAGCACAAACAATAGCATCTTCAAATCACTTAACTAACCAAAATCTAACCAAACTTCATACGCATGGAATCATGTGACCAACCCCACGCAGCTGGGTCTTCCAAACATCTGTGGCTGACCCGGGCCATGCCATGACCCGGCCATGCCATGTGGCGCCCCAACTGGTGCCCCCCACATGCGTCACATAGGCAAAGCCCGCGCCCGCCACGTGGATCTCCGTACCACCACCAGTGGAGCCTTTCATCGGCTCGACCTGGGAGCGAAAACCGCGGATCTGGTGAGTGGATAAATCGTGAAATGTCTGGGCTTTATGTGGGTTTCTTAAGTCAGTTTGGGGTACCCCAAGTTGTCATCCCGGATTAATCATTGATGAGCCAACTATTTTTGCCGAAATCACCTTAGAAGTAGTAGTACATGATGAAATCAATCATACGTTGTCTATTATGAATAGTCAGTAAACTTTTTGGTATGACTCTATGATGTTTGTATGAGTAGGAGTACTATTTTTTAAGTAATAGACTTTGTTGCATATTACTATAGAATACAATGATTGGTACTGAAACTTGAGCTATCAGTAGCACAGTCACTATGGTCATCATTGTCATCGTCATCGGCGTCATCATTGTCATTGTCACATCCCAATTGTTGTTGGTTATTATTCCGGCCATCATCGTCATCATCAGCATCATCATCATCATCATCATCATCACCATCATCGTCATCATCAGCATCATCATCATCATCATCATCATCATCATCATCATCATCATCATCATCATCCTCGTCGTCATCGTCATCATCCTCGTCGTCATCATCATCATCATCATCAGTTTTACCATCAGGAACATGGCAGAAATACTCTGACGCCTCAAGGAAGTCAAAAAATGTCTGCACACGACAAATTCCTGACGCATCTCTTCAGCGGGCAACTTATCATTCGGGGAAGTCTGATTTCAGATTCGATGTTCTTAACCGGCACCTACTTTTCTTGCTGATCCCCTTGAGTTCGACAGTGACCCTCAGGATTGCTTGTAGCTTCTCAACGCAGATTTCTTGGATCGAGGTTGCATAAACTCTACCTGCAGGACAAGCAATACATGATAGGTATCCTTCCAAAGAGATCATGTTCAGCCCAGGAAAGCTTCATTTCTCGGTGTGTGTGCTACACTTAATGGCTACGCCAATTTGGACATGCTCCATTTCACTGTTTCGTCTCACTTTTCGTCTCACTTTGCTCGAGCGTCTGCAATAGTCTCGATCGAGGACTGATACCGTTGTTGGTTGTTGTTTGTTAAAAATTTGCGTGAACAACCACGATCAAGCACAGCGAACTACTTTGAACACAACCGTGATCAACCATAATCAACCAGAATCAACTAGAATCAACTAGAATCAACCACCATTAGCCACTCCTAACCACCCTCAACCACTCATCAACCATCACCACCACAACTTCCCCTGGCGCCCAGCTACGCTGAAGATGATGCCGAAACCCTTGACCCCGGCGGAAGCCAGGGTCGCTAGCAGGCTCAGAATGGTAACGTATATCATCAGTCCTGGCAAATCGCTGGTGCTCATGGTGGTTCATGGTGAATCTCTGGTGGTTCATGGTGGTTCATGCTGGGATTCTTGGTGAATCTCTGGGGGTGTCATGGTGTTTCTATGGTGATTCATTCTGAATCGCTGCTGGAGAACATGATTAGAAATGATGGTTGATGAGCAAAGGCTGGGTACCCTGGCCGATTCTGGCGCACAATACTGGTTGATGATGGATGATGAATGCGAATGATGGCTACTGACAGATAATGATGGTTGGATGGATGGTTGATGATGGATCATAAGGTATGATGATGCAGCCAACCTAAAGAGGCTGTTCAAATCATCGACAGCGGGGTTGTTTCATCACTGAGAGTCAATGGTTCCGCTTCACCTTTCAATGGTGGTGTATAACTGGGTCACGTGACACGTGTCCTTGAATCTTGGCAAAACCTGTTGGGCATGGGTTGTGCGGCTCATAGTGTTTCCCAAAAATCCCCAACCAGACAACTGATAGAACCACTAGTCACATTGGTGGAGCTTTGGAAACCGCTGAAATGCATCTGGGTTTCACTGAATCTGGACCTCGATGGGAAACTCGGTATCACTAAGGCAAAAGCCCGGTGGAGCAATTTGTTCTGCAGATGTTTAACCATGCAACGAGCACATTCGAGAGGAACCTGCGCACACCAGTGCAGATTTGTTATCCTGAGTTCCTCGGGTGGTGACCAGTTTGATGCGAAGAGAAGCAAGTAACTAGCTGCGACCAGGGTTTTCCCATGAAATGGGCTGCAAAGGGACAACACCTGGAAGGGACTCGGTACCAACCCACCAATGCATGGACAATCGAAACCGAAACCTCCTTGGTCACCCCACCTCTGCCGCGCAGCATCCTGCGCAGAAAGGGCTGTCTGTCCCCTAAGACTGCTGGTGGCCCGGCTGTGACCCCAAGAGTCTGCAACACCGCTAGCTCAGATTGATGGCAGACTTTGTCACTCGAGGCGACCCACAATACTGGCGCTAGTACCACAAGCATTGGCCGACAACACGATGGAACCTTGATTCACGCTAGACAGACGCAGGAAAACATCCTGAGCCAATCCAGGATCATGTTGAAGATCTTGCAAGATTCCACCCACCGTTGAATTTGACCCCTGCCGCCGGCAACCCTTTTCGGCCCGCCTGCTGCTGTCTGGGGGCACGCGCCTCCCCAGTAAGCGTGCCGTTCAAATAACAGTAAGACTGGCAAAATGGCGACAAAGGACTTGAGCCGAAAAAAATGTTGTGGGACCGTGAAGTTGGTGGCAGCGTTGGCCAACCGGTGGCCAAAAGCAGGATTTCAATCCATGGAACCTTCAATCCCTGCATCGTGTTTGTTTTTTGACTGATATATTGCATCGATACGTTCGAGGAAATAACCCCACTTCTGACCCACCACATCGACATCCGTTTTATCCGCAGCCATGTCCGCGGAGAACCCAACATGTGCCCGTAAAACTTGTTGGCATCATCACACATTTGATAGCTTGAGGATAATAATCAACAATAATACCAGCATCGACCCCGAACAGAAACAAATCGGGAAAAAAAACATATGAACTCTGTTTGCGATCAACGTAAAGCCGAAGGTAAAACACCTGTGGTGCCCAAGAACTAATTTTTGTTCCGCATTCCAGCAAACCAAAAAATATAAATGGTTTGAAATGATCAGAAGCAGTGGTTACCTCCATGCCGTCAGAACGAAACTGATCCATCTTGTGAGAAAATTTCACCAAGAGAGAAACAAATGCGAAACAAAATGAGAGACAATACCGCACCCATGTCGTTACAAGATGTCCCAGAAGGGCGGGAAACATAGTAGGAAACAAAGCAGGAGTCAAAAAGGGATACAAAGCCAGATCTATGTTGTTACAAAGATTTCACAAAGGAGAAGGAGATAGCAGGAGACATAGCGGGAGACAAAGGGGGAGACAAAATACGAAACAAAACCAAAGACATGGGGAGACAAAGTGGGAGACAAAACCAGATCAATGCCGTGACAAGATTTCACAAACGAGTCACAAACATGGTGGGAGACAAACTGAAAACAAAACGGGAGACAAACAAGATCTCACAGAAGAGTGGGAGACATAGCAGGAGACAAAGTGACAGGCAAAAAGGGAGACATAGGAAGCGGAGACAAAATGGGATACAAAGCCAGATCCATGTGGTGACAAGATGTCACAGAAGACTGGGAAACATAAGGGAAAACAAAATAGGAAACGTAATCATTTCTGTAACAAGGTCCTTTTCTTCAAAGCCCAATAGACCCCAACAGGCAAGTTTGGGCAACAATGACGATCAAATTGTGTCCGGCTAAATAAACAGCGATTTTGAACACTACTGATGGACAAAATCCAAAGCCACTTGATGAAATTGCTGAATTAAAGAAAAACGGAACAAGCAACATTTCAACCATTGCAAGACTTTGTTTTTTTTGGATCTGTGAATGTATTGTCATCCACTTGAGTTTTGTCTGTGGCCACTTTCCTTTGTGATCCCACACTGTGTGTCGGATATGTGTGTCCATGCGGTCCGCTCCCACCGGGTAGCGAAATTTGGATTTTTGAATTACCAAGAGGTCGCTGAAAAGTTATCCGCTGACCTGCCCCGATCACGTCCAAGAAGCATATGTTTCTTTCTCTTGAAATGACATTAAATAAATGTAAATATGTATTTATCAATATGAAAGAAGGAATTTATCAATATGAAAAAAGGAATTTGTAAACATTTATATACACTTAAGATTATGCATCGATATGTTTCAATATATCAGAGCAATGTATTTACATATTGAAATATCAAATTTCATGTGTGAAAAAAATGTTTGCATATTGTAAATCACGAAAGCTGCGTTCAGCAGCTCGAGTTTGGGTAGCGTTAGCTAGTTCTTACCTTTTGGGGGTTCGGGGCCAACAACGTGAATCTCACGCAAAACCCCCCCCCCTGAAGGGGGTATTTCCACTTAGGGAAACCCTGAAAGACTTACTGGATCGTGAACTGCGCACAAGCTGCGGTTCTTTTTGCTGCGCTAGGCTGCCAGCTGCTAAGTCTTGAGCCATGCACGCATGTGGTGCATGATGAACATGTTATGGTTCAACTGAGAACAACTACAAGTGACATTGCGTAGGTACATGGGGAACATGATACAAAAGTTATTACAAACAGACACAAATTTTCTTTGTGCCGAAGCATGTCCCCAAAAGAAAAACTAACACTCCATGCGATAGCTGCGGACTTTTCTGGCTGCAAAACTGTAAATGCGTCTGATGCACGAATTAAGTCATTGTATCCGTGAATCGGATCATGACTGCACTGAAGACTGAAGAAACTTTCAACCGTGAATCGGTTTAAATCATCTGCTCAATCAATAATAGTAATATCCGTCGTTTCCCCAGTATCCAGGATATCTCGGCTGTGTACCGCCATGACGGTAGAAGTCATCGTAATGAAGTCTTTGAAATCTTCTCGGTGCTGGAGGTCTTGGTGGTTGCTGTTGCGGTTGGTAGTATTGTTGAGGATGGTCATATTGATGCTGCTGGACATAGAACTGCCAGTGGGGATCTTGCGACCAGTCGCGAATGCCTCCCTGGAAATTGTGTCCTTGTTGACGTCTGTCGGTTCTGCTCTGTGTGTATTCAGTTCGAGGTGGAGATCTGTGTCGCGCCGGAGGCGGCGGTTGTGGTGTGTTACCGAAATGAGGAAGCGTGTCAGCGCGCTGCCATCTGTTGGTTGCTGTTCTTGGTCTTCTGAATGACTGTGACGTTGACCTTGATCTGGATGTAGGAGGTGTTGGAGATGCAGGTTCTCGCTGAGGGTCATCTCTGACGTCTGGTCTGTCACCTGTGTCTGGAACTGGTCCAACAGAGCTGGGTGCGCTTATATTTCTGCTTGACCGTGAATCGGTACTGTCACGTCTGGTTCCTCTTCTTCGATGAGCCGGTGGCGGCTGAGATGGTTGTCGTGGACCTCTGCGTCGTTCAGGTGGTGGTTGCGATGGTGTTCTAGGGCCTCTGGTAGGTGTTGGACTTCTGGATCGCAACGTTGCTCTTGGAGGTCTATCTCGTTCCTGTTCATAGCCGTAGTCGACTTGCCAGTTCTGCTGTCTCTCCAGGTAATTCTGAAAATCACGTCCGCGTTTGAATGCACCTGCATCACTCCTGGCGCGTTGATTCTTCAAAGGGCGCAAACGGACGCATACCTGCAAGGGAGAATGCCAGTCCTTGTCCAGTAAACGGACACCAATGTCTTGAGGAATGGCATATTTTGGCCTTTCGGCATCGTTGAGAATATATTCGTCATCCATCACCGTGAATCGGTGGCCTTTGTACTCTGCTCTTTCCTTTTGGATGACTCCCTGTTTACCATAACAGAGAGATATCAGCACCATGCAATCGCAATCGTACTTCTTCTATCCTGTCTGGCATTTGAGCCATTCTACGGCTTGTGTGGATGTACAAATGTTGTATGTAATGCGTTTGTCCAAAGTCGTATCATCGACTGCACATTGGTCATTGACATGTTGGATGATTGATGCAATGCGCTCCACAAAGACGGAGGTACGATAATCTGAGCGCTGATCTTTTGAAAAGGTTCTCTGCACGAACTGGTTGCCGTCACCGGCAATAAAGTCCACCTGGTCATTCAATGCCTCGATCACGCTGCTGGTAAACTGATCTACCGTCTGCTGGAAGCGATCATTGAAGGCATGTGAATTGGAATGAAACATCATAATCCGTACTTCGGATAGATGAATCTTGTGGACTGCTTGGTCGTCTGCGTTCTGTACAGGGACGTTTCTTTTTGGTACTGTGATGGAATCGTCTGGACATTTGACAATGTAAGGCAAAAGTTCTTTGTCTGTGGTGGCAATTGGACATGGATGTTGCTTGATACCGCGAGTGCGGTTGGTTTTAATATGCCCCTCGGGGTCATACTTGTCACCGAAGACAATTCTGAATGTGGCTGTATGCAAGGTCCATCCGTAATTATCGGATTCATGAGAATTATGGCGAATCAATTCTACCTTGCTGCCTCTTGCCTTTGAACCTCTGACGAAACAAGCCATGGGAACGTTTCCCAGGCGATGAGAGCAAGTGATGCCAAAGCATTCATTTGCTTGAGCTAAATTCTCGTATTTCTCGATGTGCTCGGATTCGTTGAGGCATATGATATGTCCTGGATTGCGAAAAATAAGGTTGCCTAATGGCCGTTTTTCGGCGTCAGTTCTGAGGGATTTGTGAATTCTCTGTGTTCCACCTAAAATCGGTTCACGGTTGAGGTTGCCAAAGTTGAGAACCATGATGTTCAGTTGAAGTGTCTCACGCTGAGTTTCAATTCCGTTAATCGGATTAGCTTGGCGTTTGTCTGGATCATACTGATATCTGCCAAGGAAAAACGAAGACATGAGTTCCAATGCTCTCTCCTGCTCCTCATAAGGCATTTCGACGTTTTCGTCGGGCCATCCACCAAGCATGATCTCAGAACGATAGATGGGCAATGCATTTTGTGGATCTTGAGCATTCAAATGTTCCTCCTGAGTTGGAACTCGGTAGTCCTCTGTTTCATATGAATACTCAGCGGCATCGTATGATGGGATGTTGCCAGCGAAAAAGTTATCAACTGCACGTTTGCCTGTGGCGCCGTAGTCGGCAAACTGCTCTTCAAGGCAACGAACATACTCCTGTCTGAACTCTGCGGCTTCTGAAGGTTGCCATCCGAAATGTCGGATACCCTTAAATGTTTCTTTCATTTTTCTGATCTCTTGTTCAGGGATAACAGGTTCAGATGGTCTCCGTGAAATGGTGTGGTCAAGGAATTGAGAACCACAATTGCACGAGTAATCCTTCATGCATGCGAAACACAAAAATGAGCCGCAATTACGGCAAAATTGAACGCCTTCTCTGTTCTTGCATTGTTCGCAGAAAACTTGCTCATTGCTTCTGGTAAAGTTAAACCTGCGCTCAAAATGTCCTCCGGGTACGGAGAGTCCTTTTCCTGATGCCTTTGATGGACGCGCTGTTGAACTGCTTGATGATGTCTCCGGCCTCGGATCTGCCTTGGCCTGGGCTCGTCTTGCGTCCTCAAAGACCTGTTTTGCTGCAGGATTTGGTTCCTTCTTCCTCCATGTCATGGAGGGCGAGCGCGACCTGTTCTGTTCCTTTGTGCCTCTGCCTGGAACTGGTGGAACTGGATGCTTGCGGTCTGCAGGTGTTGGTCGGACACGCTTGGGAACTTCTCCTGAGCCGGATGCGGCTGACTCGAATTTTTCCTCATCTCCTCCGGAAGAACGGAGCTGCGAAAGCAAAGTGTTGATGATCTCATCGATGTCCTTCTCCTTGGCCGTTGGATCGGTCTTGAGTTCCTCTTCCAACCTGTCCATGACAGTCTTCCAGTTTGCCTCTGACTTGTCAAGGAGCCAGGCATCGATTTCATCTCGGCATTTCAGAATAGGCCCAAGTGTCCGGGCCAAAAGATCTGTCTTGTACTTTGGATTCTTCCGCGATGACGGAGCTGTTGGTTTCTTGACGCTGTGGTCCTCGTCAGGCTCTTCCTTCAGGACGGTATTCTCAACCTTTGTCCTGGGTCCTGCGTCAGTTCTGCCGAATAAAGCGGCATAGATTGGTGCACGAGTGGCCTCAAGCCTGAACCGTTTTTCGGTTTCGGCAAGTTCTGGAAATTGGACATATCTGCTGTGCCTTGTTCCTGTTGCAAGTCCCAGAGGGTCTGCGCAAACATAAGATTTGTGAGTGGTCGATGAGGGTCATCGCCACGTTTCCAGTTTTGCCACTCGGCCAATATGGAATTATCTGGAAGTGAATGCCAAAAACAGGTGGTGAAGTCCCAAATGGCTGCGAATTCCGTAGGCGGAATAGTTTCTTGGGTCAATATGTATTGGTTCTTAGACTTCTGTGAACGATAGCTTTCCAAAATGGATGGTAGGACAATAATCAAGACTTCAGTTGTATTCCGCAAGTGCGGACCACGGAGAGCTCTCTCGTCCAGGAAATGTGTGTCTTTTCGAACGGACTTGGGTCCACCTGGGATAAGTCCTTCTTTCATGATAACTTCAAGAGCTCGATGTGTTGCGCCGTGGACGGCAAATGCTTCTCTGTCAAGTCTCTGTGAGCGATTAGCTTCTGGTGGAGCAACATACGTAACCTTGGTTGTTGAAATTTCAGTGGAATGGCCAGATAGGGCTCTGAGAAAAACCATGTCGATTGGAAGATCTGGCATTGCCTCATTCAACAACTCAAAGGCTTGTGGATCCTGGGGATCCGGCATAGTGTAGTATTGCTCTGGGAGTTGGCCTTTCTGCCACTCCTTACACCAGCCAATTTCTAGGCGTCCTTTCTCGTTGTACAAAACCGCATGTACGGTTCCAATCCATGTCGAGATAGCAAAATTACTTCCGTACTGCTCTTTGTTCAAAGCCTTGAATTGAATTGGAATCAAATCATCTGGGATTTTCCTTCCGAAGACGGAATTAGGATTTTGGATCACGGCATTCTTGCAATTATTGTAATGCATTGAAAAACGATCTGCTTCAAAAAGCTCTGGAATGGATAATGATCCGTCACTGTGAAGATATTCCGTATGTCGGAAACACCATGCAAAGAATTTGGACATTTTGATGAAATAGTCATTGGTCTGCATTCTTCCAATGGCATCCATACCGTTAATACCGGTATCACCAGCAAGTGCACATCGAAAACATGTTGCAACTTGAGTGCTCATGCGCTTGCTGTTGTCTTTCTTCTTTCCGTCGAAGATCTCTTTCATGCCATATGTCCTCTTTGGTTTTTCTTTCTCTTCCTTTCCTTTTCCTTTGCCTTGCGGCGGTCGGTTCGACGTTGATCGTCGGTCTGATCCCTTGCCGGGATTGAAGGACATGTTCTGGCTTCCACGGTCTATCAAAATACCCGTTCCGCGGGTGACTGATCCAGGTCCGGCTACTGCGGCCCGGTCACGTGTGTTTTGCCAAGTCGGTGTTGGACGCCGTAATCGGCGATCGTCTGGAGAATAGTCTGGCTGGTAGTCCGAAGACGGACGATATGGACGATATGGGCGATAAGGGCCTCTGCCCTTGTTGCCATAGCTGCCTATTGGACCGCGAGGACGGTCGTAACCCTTGCCATAGCTGGGTTTGCCCATGCAGGGGCGAACGGGTGTCGAAATGAGAATGCAGACGCAAATTTTCTTGAGACAAAAATTGATCTTGACTATAAAACATTGCATAAATATGTTCACTGACATCTTCATTGAGAAACTCGGTTATCAAGTGTGGTTCCTGCAAGTGCTGGATAATCCAAGCTGTGGCAAATGCCTTGTGTTTCAGGAGTGCGCGGAATGGAGGATGCATGTCAATACGATCAAGCTGGCCTGTGCTGATACTATGAATAAGTTGATCTGGCTTAGCTGTGTGCTTAGTTAAAGCATCTGCCACACAAAACTCTGACGAAACATGGCTCAAATCTTCTAACTGACCCGTGTTAGATTCGTGCCTCAGCATCTGAATGAGATGATGCGTCTCCTTCTGTTCCGGCAAGTGCGTGGTTTGAGCCGTCGTCACGAGATTGTTGGCGTCCGTGCGCATATGAATTTTGATGACTTCTCCTGAAACATCTGCCCAGAGGGCTCTCATAAAAAGACAACTGCCAAAACATTTCATTAATGCATTAAGTTCAGCCACAGTGGTGCTCTGAGTTGTGGTTGTGATCTTGTGGGATTCATAGTCAATGATTGATCCTCTGGTGGTACCACTGGGTGGTGTCTTGGATGATTGGTAACCGGTAGAACGGTTTAGAACCCTATCTTCAGCAAGAAAAATGACATGTGCTCTCTGGCTGGACTTATCTGCGTTATTACGGTAAGATTTCATCTGGAATACCAAGTATCCGATGATTGCCGTTAAGCGGCCAGAAACGAGCATCAATGTAATTTGACTTGAGGGTTCTGACTGTCTTGTTGATCTCTCTAACATCACCGATAGTCGGTTTAGAAGCTGCTGAAGCGCATCTGGAAAATTTGTAACATAGATGTACCTGTGTCCTGCTTTGTAACCAATTTCATTGTCCAAGTACTGACCGAAAGGCGGTGCGCATTGCAGGGGTACAACTGATGTTATCTTTGAATGTCTTGTCAATCTTGATCTCTTCTACGGCGTCTACAGCTAACTTCTGGTCGACAGAAATGTATGGGCCATACTTCTCATGATTCTTCCAACGGATACGTTGACCAACGAACATTACATCGTTCGTATCCTCTGACCCAACCTGAAAGTCCTTACGGATTCTGGACATAACTCGTTGTTGAAACTCTTGGTCTCCAGCCATAAAAAGATCATCAACATGAAGGCACACAAAGCCATGAACGGCTCTTCCCTGAGCATTGTTCCTAGCAACAGGATCCATTAAGTGCTGAAGTGCCTGTTCCAGGGTTTGTTGCTCATGGTGTACGCTATTGGGATCTATGGATGGAGGTTTTCCTTTGTTGGGTTTGTGCTTGTCGTAGAGGATGTAGGCGCAACGATCGGCACGAGTTGGAACTAAATCATATCCGAGAAGCGCTTTATCAACAATCTGCCACCATCTACGGGGTGCATCATTGAGTCCGTAGGCGGACTTCTTCATACGGGCTCCTATATAAGGAGGATAACCGTATTCCGGTGGAATTTGACAAATGATGTCACGGGACTCATCGTATATCTCACCTTGTAAGAATGCCGTCTTCAAATCCATGTGGTATAAGTTCCATTGTTTGTTCGCTGCAAGTTGGACACAACAACGGAAACCAGATCTTGAAGCGGCCGGTGAATCGGTCTGTTGGGAGTTCTTTTGTTTATCCTGGAATCCTTTAAGGACCCAGCGGGCCTTACACTTCTGGAAGTTGCCGTCTTTATCTTTCTTCACAGTAGGAACCCAACGACCATAAACAAAGTTCTTTACATGAGTCTTCCGCATATCAACAAGGTCAAACACATCATTGTCAATCCACGATTTGCATTCTGCCTTTTTGGCTTCAAGAAACTGTTTTGCTAGTTGACGTTTCTCTTGTTGAGTTGCTTCCTTGCGTTTCTTGCCTACTAGCTAAGAGCCGTAATCGGCTACCTGATACAAGGTCAAGAATGACTTGTCATCATCATCGATTCCGTTGTACTCCTCAATGATGTCTGACTTTGTTTTTCTTCTTGTTGGTTTGTACATGTTGGCTCGCCGAATGGCAAAGCTTGAAAGGTAATCTGTTGATGAATGAACTTGTTTCATTGGGATGGCACTGCCGTCGATGTACCGTGGAACGGTGAATGGTGAGCTCCAATGATCTTCATCAATACACAGGTCATTGTAGTCCAGGGTACCGTCAGTGTCATCATCATCCTCACTTTCCTCTTCTTCCTCCTCATACGGAACTGTTTCAATCTGGGATTGCTGTGAAGGATGTGAGTTGCGAGAAAGCTGAGGAGAAGGTTGTGATGGTTGAGGTGAAGTTTTTGGTGAGGCCTTAGGACGAGGCCTTTGTTGCAAAGGCTTCGGTTGTTGAGGTCTGTGAGGTCTTGCTGATTGAGTAGGTGGTGCCGGTTGCTCTTCATCTGCAAAAGGTAAGACTGGTCCTGACGGTGCTGCATCTGGGTCATGGTAGTCATCATCATTGTCAGCAAGTGGACCAAAGGGATTGTCATCTTTGAAACCGAAAGGGTTTTGAGGTTGCGACGAAGATTGCGAGACCGGAACATCACCCCCCAAATGGTTGCTAGGATGTAACCCGGAGACGGGTTGAGAAGACGAAGCAGGCATTTGCTGCGGTCGAGCTTTAGAACGTGGTGGTGACTGAGGTGGCGAAGGGTAGGGTTGGTCAGGTTCAGCACGTTTCGTGGCATGTTGCATCGGTGAATCAGGTATGTTCGGTGGAACGATGACTGTGGGAATTGGTTGGTAAGGGACAAGGTGTGGTAGAAAAGGTGCAACAGGTGCGGAACAGGCGGCATGTTCTGATCGGGATCCAAGCCAGGTGGTGGTGCTACGTTTGCAATTGGTTCTGGATTGTCTGCTGGAGTAGGCACTTCACCACTACTATTCCAGAAAAAGATAGCACTCCATTGTTTTGGTATCAACTGCGACAAATCTGTCTGTGGATGTTGAAGCAAATATACTTGTGTGTGATCTTTCTTACGCCACATGAGTAAAACTCCGTGTTTGCGACCATACTGCAATCTCAATGGTGACAAGGTTCCACGAAGAATGATGGCATTTTCAAAAGGCATCTGTGGAATAAACCGTTGTCGGATGGCCGAAACATCACTGTGAAGTTCAAGTTGAAGTGGATCGTAAGTGTAACCAGTGGAAAGTGAATTGATAAAAACCAAAGTACGTCGAAGGTGGTGTTGTTTAACCGCAATGGCGGTATCCTTGGATGTTGAGGTATAAACCGGTGCCTCATCGCGCCCCAGGATCTTTTGCAAATCCAAAAGTTCGGATGTCTGGAAGCACTGCTCAAGAAGGTCGACCAACAGACCGGTCTGGGAAGTAACTAAGCCCTTCAAATTACCTAAAGGCAACAGTGTTCTGATCAAAGTACTGCAAAATCTGTATGGGTAAATTTGGGCTAGTTTGGTTCTACTTCCGTGTCCGGGCGCATTTCCCTCTAAAGGTTGATGATAATGAACCGGTGAACGGTTGTTGGTCGAGTGGGTGGTTTCACCCCCGAGCTTCTTGTTTGGGCAGCGCTTGAAAACTGGTGACATGATGTCCTCTGCGAAGCTGTGCAAGAGCGATGTTGGTTTATAGTAGTAGTATCCGTTTGGATCTTTCATGCCGTATGCACACATATCGAGAATACCATATGTAACCTTTCCAAACATCAAAAATTCTGTCAATGCTCTGGTGTACCATAATTGAGAGGTCTGAGGATTTTCTAAAATGAAATGTCGTCCATGAGAAAGTTGGTACTTGGCAACTCTGGCACAGAACTCAATCATTGGCAAATATTTTCGTCTCTTTCTTCAACTGAATACCAATCATTGATGTTCTGCATTATGGACCAAGGACCACAAACAGGAGCCATGAAAACGACTTCGGGACGTTGTTCCTCAATGATCTTCATACACTGTGCTCTTCCTTCACTCGTCAAGAGGTCGTAACCTGTTCTAAGATCAATGGGCTGTCCTACTCTCAAACCATTCATGGCTGCTACTTGGCTTAAGCGAGCTGATCCTGAAAATAGTTCAAGAAAGTCGATCTTGCCGCGCATGACGGGTTGCCAGGTGTAACTACCATACACGTATGTTTCTGGACCTGTCTGCATTGCATCGGCTTCTTTAATTAAAAATGCAGGATCTACTGAGCTCGCCGCAAGTACGGCTGGATCAAGTGGCACATCAACATCTTCAATTGGATTATGATCCTTGCGAACCTTACTGATGTTGACCTTGAGGATCCGTGTACCTAGATCTATACCTATCATAGATCCGTCTACGGATACAACCTTGCCTTTGATCCAAGTGCCTGAATGGGAACCATCTGATTTGATTTTTGATTTATCCTCAGTCCAATAAAACACCTTCTCTCCTGGGAAGAATGGTCCTTCGCTGAATTGCAGTCTTGACGCTATATCCTTCTTGATGTCATCTGATTGTTTGGCCTCTAAATATTTCTTTTGTGCCAAGTGACGAAGTGCACTCAGTCGGTGTTCAGGTTCCGGTGCCTCGGACGTGAGCTGGTTCGGTTCCATGGTCTCTGGTGAGGTGATGTCCGCCGGTCTTCGGCCAAATGCCAACTCTAAAGGTGTTACTCCTCCAAATGTAACCATGCTGTTACGTGCAAGTGCAGCTTGTCTGACAACTTGACGATAAGTCACATTGGAAAGAATTGGGTCTTCCTTGAGAGCATGTAGCATAAGGGTTAATTGTTTCTTAAACATTCTGATGGCGGCTTCAGCTCTATTTGGCCATGGAGTACCAGGTCCTAATCCGATAGGTCGGATGTTGTGCCGATTGTAGAAAGATTCCATACCTGTAGTCATGAATGCTTGATCTCCTACAATGTATTTTGGATTTACCTGGTATGTCTCAAAGTAGTCAAGCAACAATGACATGGTCTCTGAATCTGTTCTAGACTGCACAACATAAGCCGTGGAAAGTGACGTTGCACCGTCAAAGATTAACAGGAACTGTAGGTTTGATTTGTCATCAAGTTTGATCTCTCCATGATCAATAAATGAGAGTTCACCAAACACCTCGCTACGAATTCCTGAAACCTTTGATCTGGACGGCGCCGTCTT
>VSDK01011031.1:12500-15305 GCA_009767595.1 Symbiodinium kawagutii | reverse complement strand
ATCAAGTCATACTTGTCGTAAATTTCCTTCGGAAGTTTGAGCGCAGACGTTCTTCGTCTAAACTGTTCTGTGGACATATGATAGTGTTTAAGATGAAGCTTTAGAAGTTCAGTTGGCGATTGAAGTTTGTCATGAATACGCTGTAATGCCACTGGTAACTTCATCCTTGGCGCAGGTTCCTTTTTCTCCTCTATCTTGACTTCAGCCTTAGGTTCAGACTTAACCGGTGGTTCTGATTTGACTTCTTCAGGTTCACCATCAACCGGTTCTTGAGGTCCTATTGGATCTTGAAAAATATCCTCTTCCTCGGGAGGAATTTCCTTAGGCTGAGGTCCAAGCGGTGTACCAAGAGGTGTGTCAGGTTGAGCAAAAACTCGAGTCCGTCTCAGTCGCTTGCCGGCATCGGCACCACTGCTACTGCTTGGTGTTGATTTGTCTTTTGATTCTTCCTTTGATGCTGATGGTTCCGAACTTTTCTTGGTCTTCGTTGATGTACTTCCTGATTTGTTACATCCATCTGCATATGTATGTCGTCGATGCTTTCCTAAACAAGCTGGGCAAGTGACCGCAAAGACGGTAGCGAAACTATGATTTGGCTTCTTCACTGAAAGTGCTAAGGACATGATATCGAGTACCGGGTGGTTAGATGTGCTAACCGCAAGCGCGGCTCTCTTCATACCAAACAATGGGCATGTCAAGAACTCGCCTACCGGTGTGTGTGCTCGATATTCATCCTCAAGTTCCGCATCTGCTCAACACTAAAAAGAATTGGAACCTGTCCTTTGTCGAGAATGTCCACTGATGTTGTGATCCATCCGGAGGCGGATTGATCATTTCTAAGATGAATAATTAATCGTTCAGTGACATGTGACTGCTCTCCGTTTGCGAAGGAAAAATGGCTGCGACAGGGTTCAGTTGAAAATGCAATGCATGATGATCTTGGGTGCCTTCTACATGCAGTGACAAGCCGGTCTACGGCGTAACGAGAACCCATAGCACGAGTGCATCCTGAGTCAAGAATAACAAACGCTGGGTTCAACTTAAGATCAACATATTCGCAAAGAAGACATTGTTCAACTGAGCTGTCTACATTCAGTAAAGCAGTATCCGGTGTAACGGATGTATCTTCACCTTCTTCTTCGTACGAGTAGAAACTGTGATTGGTTGATGTGAATGAAGTGAGTGGCATGAGCACACACAGAAGAAAAATGTTCCACACATGAAAAATGTAACCACTCAAGGTGGTAGCGCACATTGTACACAACTTCTGACAAGATGAGCCGAGAGAACGGCTGTGAGAATTGCATTCTGGATCCATTTCTGCAGTCTGGTCTGACCGAACCTCTACGAAGTAACTCCAACTCCAAGATTGATCATCGGTCCAACTGCCGAAATATGATGTGTCATCATAGTTACGCCATTCTGACCAACCGTCATCGGTGTACCAAGTATCCTCGTGAGAGGCGGCGGATGTCTGTTGAACCTGGTGGTCAGGTTGTTGTGTAGCGGAGGAGCTTGTTGCTACGTTGGCAATCTGGGGCTGCATTGGTTTGCCCTTGTTTTCCTTTCCTTTGCCCTTGAAAGCTTCCTTTCCGCCTTGGTTGAATGGATTGTATTGTTGAAATCCTTTGTTTCCGCCTTTCTTGCCTCCTTTCTTTCCTTTTCCTCCTTTCTTTCCATACAAGGCATTTTGTTGCCATTGCCAATCTTGATCATACGAGGATCCTGGATGCGATTGGTCGTCACCATAATGAGCTGCTGAGCCTTTGCCTTTTGACCTGGGTCTGAAGCCTGGTCTCTTTCCTTTTCCTTTGCCTCTTGATTTTCCCTTACTCTTGCCCTTTCCTCGTCTAAAGCTTCGTCCCTTCACCCGGCGTCGGGTGTATGAATTGGTCCTTGCCATGTACACCCAGAAATCATCTTCGGCATAAAGAGAAACAAAGCCCTCTTCGCCGGTGTCGGCGTCCTGAACCCAATACCCATCTTCATTATCGAGGTCTCCCTCGTCCAGAACAATGAAGGTGCTCCTCCGGTTATGCCGGAGTAATGGGTCAGCGACGCCAGTGCGTGTTGATGCAAAGAGCTCCATCAGAAGCTGTTTTACCTGCAAATATGTATACGCCTGCATATCTATCGGGCGAAGAGACATGCTAGAGACGAACCTCTCTCTCTGCTGCTCATTAAGTTCCGCAAATGCGAGAAAGAGTAGGGCGATTAAGTTGTCCGTGAACGGAAAATTGTTGTTGTGTTGGTCTCTCAAACCTTGGATGTGTTGGTTCCTCAAGGTCTCTGCCATTTCTAGTCGACGTTCAACGTCTGCTTCTGCCTGAATGGCGGCAAGTTGTTGAGCATTCAATAAGTTGTTGAAGTCTGGACTAGTAATTGGAGGAACCTGGGTCACATCTAAAAGATCGTTCCATGCTACCCTCAATCGACGGAGTGTGATTTCAAATCTGCCTATCCAATGTACAAGCTCTTGTTGTCCGCGATGAAGTCGAAAGAAGGTCAGAAAACGATAAAGGAACACATGATTTGTTCCTTTCACGAAAAATGGCCGCAATGTGTCCTTGAAGTAAGTGATGCCGTTTTCGGCATTTCTCAATTGAACATTATCTAACATGTTTTTGTAAAATGCGGCTGCACCAACTAATGAGTTCTTTAAGCTAGGTCCGTGTCGCTCGGGTTGCAGGGTGGTAATGCCGAGCCAGTCGTCTATGAGATCCTCATACTCGAACCATGACGACTGACCGTCAAAAGTCGGTGGCATTTTGGGCGTCATGCGAACTCCATGGAGTGCTGATTCTT
>VSDK01011031.1:0-7500 GCA_009767595.1 Symbiodinium kawagutii | reverse complement strand
CCGCCGAAGTGGCACGGATGACCAAAACTGCATCGTGAAGCGGGGTGCGATTATATTTGGAATGCCACCGTAAAGCCTCCATAATGGTATTGTGTCCATGCGGAGTGAGAATAACATAGTCATCACGGAAGTCTTCAAGATTGACAATTGTGTCAACTGGGAAACGAAAAGAGAGCGGCAGCGCTAGTTTCCAACACGTGTGTTGGTCCATTTGGATGCCTGCCGTATGCCACTGCTGTATAGTTCGAAGGCACTGCTTAATCCAAGGTAGTCCGGGTGTAACTTGTCCTGTGAGGGAGGTATCGTCAACATATCCCTCGACCTGAAGGACGCCCGGTATAGCATTCAAATAGGTGAAAACAGGATCCATAGCAAGACAAAATGGAAAAACGGAAGAGGATCGACCCATGTCGACGCCAGAGTGTACTATTCTAGAAGGCATGAGTTTACCTTGAACCTTGTGTCGGATTCTTCTGTGAAAAAGAAGGTTACTGGCAAAGGAAACTACCCAGGCAGGGGCACCTTTAATTGCCAAGATCCGTAGAATCCAGTATGCGTTAATGCGTTCGAATGCTTTCGATAGGTCAAGAAAAAGGGCAACCGCAGGCTTGACCGTCTCAAGGGTATGCTGTATGTCGATGATTGCTTTTTGCGGTTCTTTGAAGTGATTAAGCATCGCTTGAGCTGGGTGAAACGCAAAGGCAGTGGCACGAAAAAGTTTAGCCGCAATTGCTCCGTCCTGTAAACGATCTAGGGTGTCAGGCATTCCTAGAGGTCGAAAAAAGTCAGCAGTAGGGCCTAGTTTTGCTTTCGGGATCCACACTCCTACTTGCATCGGGGGGGGAATACACCCCGCACAGATGAGTGAAAAATGGTGTTGTAGAGCGATAACCGAGGCAGAGGGACGGATTCTCCATGCAGCATAGGGAATGCCATCAGGTCCAACAGCAGAGTCTTTGCTATGCAAGATTTGTGTTAAGTATTCCTCTTCATTAGGGGGTTCGACTTCTTTCCATCGGGTACTATGTTGTTGGTAATACGAAAGCGATTCTTCCCATTGAGGATCATGTTCAATTGGTCGTTTAAACCAAAAATCTCTAGTAGCAAGTAACGCTTCGTCATACTGCGCCGCCGTGGTGCATTCATTGCCTTTTTGATCTAGAATGGGTCCATAATAAAAAGAGCCCCTAGGGCATACGGATTTGAGTTTTTCCCACATGTTACGGTTGGCAATCATCTGTGTGATCTGTCTGTCAGGTGAGGTAGGAGCTGGTAAGATCTGATGGTGATGAGTAAGGAATTCTATTCGTGCCAATAATTGGACAATCGCATATCTAGAGACAACATAGGCACCGCCTTGTTGAGTGATTAAGTCGTCCACTGCTTGCCACACTTGTTCATTAGGGCATTTTTGTTTGAGAATCAATATTTCGCGATTAGAAAGGTGAATGCTAGAGTGGGAGCCGGTAAGTTTGGCATAAAGAAACTTATGAGATGTGACTCGGAGACTCTGACGTGCCGTTCGCCACCATGACCAGAAAGATGCCTTTAGCCACGAGAGGAAGTCGGGGGAGCATGACTTTTGATCCACACAGGCATGTATGACTCGAAACAAAAGGGCCATGTTTTCATTAAGCTGTTGGTAAGTCTCAGAAGGCAGGATAGCATTGGGTTGAAGAAAAGCATCCGTAGGGATGACTTGATGTTGGATAGCTCTCCTGTCTGGTAACAGTTTAGGTCTGTGGCGAAATTTAATATTATCGGGCAATGTCCTGACACTGCAGTGATCGGAGTTTTGACTACATACGGCTCAGCTTGAAGTGAATTTGGCACTGCCGATGAAATTAGAAATCTGTCAAGCTTGGATGAGCCGTGTGGGTGGTAGTAAGTATGCAAGTCAGGTGAAACATCAGTCAACGTGGCGTTAGCAAGGAAAAACTCCCAGCTTGTGGTCCATTTTTCATCGGCTCTGTTTATGTCGCCTGCGATAATTACAGTGTTGTCTTTTGACAGCTCACTAATTTTTAAGCACATGGCGCTGAACTGTTCGTTAGTCCAGTCACCTCGACAATATATAGAGAGAATCCAGAAAGTAATTCCTCGGCATTGGACTTGCGCTGCAATGGTGCAATTAGGCACAAGGACTTTTTCAGTAATAATTCGCCAGCCTATAGGTAATAGGACTGCTGCGCCCCCTTGGCGACCCTTGTCCGTTTTACGGCCTATTGTGCAAGCAATTGCATGCCCTTGAAAAGCAAGGCTGAAGGCAGTTTTGTCATCTCGTGTCCATTTAGTTTCCTGCAAGCAAACCGGACCCTTCTTTAAAGCAGATTTAATTTTTTTTGTTTGAAGTGGCTTGCTCTTAAATTTGGACCACGAATTTAGATTCCACGACAGGACTTGCTTTAAGCACGGCGGAAGATACAATTCTTTCTGAGTGCGAAATTCCATAATTCTAGCAGCTACTTCAAGGAACGAACGAAGAATCTCATCGACAGGGTGGAGACTAGCAAACTCAATCAATAACTCTGATTCTCTATCGTTCAAATTGGCCACCGAGAGTAAACTCATCAGCTGTTGGTGTCCTGACGACAAGGTAAAGCTTTGCTGTGGGATCGGAAGGGAGGTATGGTCTGATGCATTGTCTCTTTGGAGACTTCCACCGTTTTGGAAGAGAGTATCGTAAAGGTGTTGTCCAGTATGGCAATTCGGTAGGGCTGAAGTAAAGAGGAAAGAGAAGGGAAGAAGGGAAGCAGAAGAAGAGATCGGGTGTGAAGAAGGGGAGGGGGGAGAGAAGGGGGCGCAGAAAGAAACAGAATAAAGCGAGTGATCGATCGAAAAGGCATGTGATATTTGCTGCTGTACAAGAGGCCAAGTACTTTCACCTGGAATACGCGGTGCGTAACTATTGGGAGGAGATGCTCTTGACGAGTCACTTCTTGCTGCTTGGTCGGAATGAAAGCTGTGATTGGAGTGAATAAGTTGAAGTGTGGCATAGAGAGTAGGGGGCTTGGCGGCGTGCTGTCCAGCAAAGCACACAAGTCGAGTGAGGATGGAGTGGAATTTTTGGAAATCCCGCGGCTTGAGCAGGATAGTTTCCAGCAGCTTGTTCTGAAGTTGCAACGATGACGCAAATTTGACGGAGGCAAGGCAATGCCTTAAGAAGTCAAGATTGCGAACTCTCGTGATCCACTCGGGAGCAACTAAGTGATGTCGGTGAAAGTACGTAGAGCAAATTCCATGGCGGAAGAGCTTCTTGAGGGCTTTGGTATTTACATCAGTTTGCATCATCATTCCGTACTGACGCCCGCCTCTTGCAGCAGCTGCTCTGTGCGCATGACTAAAAACGTTTGTATCGTATGAATGTCCTCCCAGCCACACCTATTAGGGCTAGTAATACGATCTATGTGGTCCATAAAGGCCTGTGAGTGGTCTCGCTCAGGTATTCTGACAGGCATAGAATCGCAACTTCCAGCATTAGAAAGGACAGTGTAGTTTCGACTAAAGTGAGAGTCGGAAAAGTATGGAAGGAGAATGCATAGCTCACTTGCTTCATTGTGTGAGACGGAATCTCCCAGCCGTGTTAAGCTTGCTAAGTCAATTATGAAGTCAGCATCCCTGATTTGGGCCTGAACTCTAAACTTTGGTGTGTCCTTTAGCACGTCGTGACAGATATTAGTTGGAACCCTATTGTCACTAGTTAAGTGGGTCTGAAGAACTAATGATAGCGCATGGAGCGGACATGTGATTTCTGCAGTAGCACATAGAAATGGAGCCCTTGAACTGATCGTAAGATTATCTACTATGACAATCCCATAAAGAAGCGAACTGTAATTTTTGGCGCCGGCAACTGACCACAGATTAGTGATTGATAGATTATCCTCATTGGGAGAATCTAGCCTCGGCATTGGTTCTGGGTTTGCTTGGTAGGAGAAGGTACAGAAACGAAGCTCTGTTTTAGTATCAGTTTCAAAGAGTGTTAAGCTCCGAGCACTTACTGACCCAACTTGGAAGTATGAAGGATTAGGACCAGTTTTCATGATAATGTAAAAGCCCATATTATTCGACAGGAGGCCTCTGTATACTAGCATGCGAAAGAATTCCAGGATATTTTGTTGATGCGGATATTTTGCCAATTTATCAAGCACTCGACTCAACTTGATGTCTTGGTTGATATTAGAGCAATTGGCAAGCTGACACATAAGCTCTTTGGTAGCCGTGACCATGCCAGGGAAGCATACTTGACTAATTTGCCTTCTTACTTTGAGCTTGTTAATAAAGTTGAGGGCAACCGGATTAAACCAACCCTGACGCTGTAGCTGAAAGTGTTGATTTGGCTGCTGGTATCGGTTTCGCTGCAAATTCAAAGGCAAAAAGAGTCCTATTGCTTGCTGGTTGATGTGTACCTTTGCGGATCGTACTAAAAGTTGATCCAAGATGATTCCTTTGAAGGGATCATCAGTAATGGGTCTGTTGGATGTGCCGTTCAAATGGATTAAAATGGCTTTTTGGACTTTCTCTTTGAGATTTCCATACTCCGCTATCACTTGCGGTAGGCTCGGTAAAGCTAGAGGCGATGAGTTCATGTCTGTAAGCCAAAACCGTACCTGCTCAGTGGTGCCGAGGGCTGCACTGATGAGCGACGGATGGAAAGAGTTTCCCACGATCGAATGGGTATTATAGGTATCCAGGAGGTGCTCTGTAGTGGAGAGGTTATCAAAGATTTCATCGAGCCCTGCAATTTGTAAGACTTCGTTGTCAGTGAGCAGCCTAAAAGGCACTTTAAAATGTGCATTGTGAAAAAGCGGCAGTATGGGGTCAATGGCTGCGTCTTTTTTGGTATTATCAACCAACGATATCGCATCAAGATAGCGACACCAAGCTTGAAGGAAGGGAGCAGGAATGATGTTGGTCCACATCGACTTGGCTGGAACAATTCCTGTCGTGATTGCACACATTCTAGCAAATTGCTCTCTGCCTCCAAAACTAGGATAGTGATAGAGTAGACTAGAAGGGTGATAACTGCTCCAGCTGAGGCGCACTCTGTCATCATCCAACTTATACCTTGGACGCATGAAAGGTCTGATTTCTATGGGTGTAATAACCCCTTGCTTGCATTGCAATAAAGGTCCCCAGTCTCCTACCCTGTAATCTTGAACATGATCAGGGATAGCAAGTGATTCAGTAGGTAAGAAGTGCTGAAAAAAGAACCTAGTGCGCCTGGCAGGAGAGATTGATGACGTGCACCACCTCATAGCTGAAGTCTGGATTGCTTCAGGGATGCCCAGAGTATACCGAAACATCGTTATATGATCTGGCTGCATCGAACCTGCATTCTCGATGAGAAACCTAAGCCTTGTTGGAGCAATTTTGCGCAAGAGGAATTGCATAACCAAATAAACTCGAAAGAACAGTACACTACTAGGCCCAGTGAGGCCAAGATGTCCACGATCTTTACATCCAACAGTGAGATCGGTACATGGGCTTCCTGCTATCACGAAAACTTTTGCACTGACTGGGAGAAGCATGAGGAATTGACACAAAGGTTCCCCGTTGTTGCGAAAGATGTTGTTAATGTCTGCAATGTAAAGACATTTCGTACCATGGGGATTAAATGACCAATGCTCATCCAGTCTCAGGCCTAGGTTGTCTGCTACAAGTGCTCTTAACATAGCATCATTCTCACACGCAAGGTAAACATTGGGAGGATAACCTATTTTTTTGGCGAGTATTTTATAAGCAGAGCCGCAGCCATCGAAAAGGCTAATGACAGCATAAGGACAATTGGTAGTAGGGGGCTCTCTTGGTCTCGGAACACTTTGTTGTTCAACTGGTCTTGCTATGTCTGGTTCTAGTATTTCTGCGGAGTTTTTGGAAGCAGTGTCTTCACTTGGTTGAGACCCAAGAGTGAATTCATCTATGTTGCCGAACTCAGCTTGCATGACGTTCTCCAATGCAGCGGTAAGAGTGTCACCATATTCTCCATGGTTGTCCTGGACATCAAACGTTGGATCATAGCCCAGATTATCTGTTGCCCAATCATTGAAAGCGGCTGCGAAAGTGGATTGAGTGTCATCACACTGGGTTGGACTGTGAGAGAGAGAGGATTCCTGTTGGTGGGTGCGTTCTTCATCATCGAAAGGTACTACCGCATTGTGACCTTGTTGAGGAGACCGTGAATTATCTCGAAAATCACCTCGAGTGGGCTGCACACTTGCACTCACTTCGATTTCTTCTTGGCATGCACTATCATCAGGTTCTCGATTCCCACTCTGCCTTGGCTTGCCAAGTTCGATAGGATTAGAACTTGAAGCGTGTGGATGATCTTCATCAAAGCTGGCAATGGGATCTTCTTTAGAACCATCCTTACCAGCTGGTCTCGTTTGGGCAGGTGCACTTGGCCTAGATTCACGTCGACTGCGCACTTGCTTTTTCAAGTTTCTAGCAGAATCAGTTGACCGACCATTCGTCTTTTCAAGCCGTTTAGTTAAAGCAAATCATCTCTGTTGCGTAAAGCAAATAGAGTTCTTCCATCCCGAAACAGTGGTTGTTGATTTGTATAGAATTCCTGTAACGCAATCGTCTCGAGCCAATTGAGAGGAAGCAATGGGCCGACAGTATAACAGCGGATCATAGAGAGCAAAGAAGTTACTAAGCTGATTGTCATCACTTTCGATGAGATATTGTCGATGAGGATCATTTCCTTTCATAGCCGTAACTGCAATGATTCTCCATTCGAAACCATGACAATGGAATGCCGCCGATGTAAAGAGTTCACCTGCCAGCTTGACAGGAATAACTGAAGTCGGATTGAGGACAACGTACTTGATTCCTCCTGTTTTAGTAATTTGGTGTGTCGGTTCAGGATTGATACACTCTTCATGCTTCAGCAAATGTAGCGGTGGGAGGGCATCACAAAAGATTCCTTCAGCACTAAGAGAATGAATTGGTTGTTTGATCTCAAATTTAAAGTACGAATAGTTGAGAAATTCCGCAGCACCGCAAGAATTGCAGGTAACCATCGATCCATGCTGGAAAAAATAAATGTGTGGCACAGCTAATCCTGATGCAACATCATCAAGTACGGATAGGGGTGATGCAATTCTATGTTCTGATTGCGCAAGAGATTCACAAGTGCTCATGGCAAAGGCCATATGATTCTTAGTGAATTTTCTCTGATTCTGCGCTGACAGCACCCACCCCGTACCTATTTGAGCCATTGCAAAATGCCTAATGTGAGAAGTGTCCAATGCTCTCTCTTCTGTCGCATTCCAGCTTGCTTTCGATAGAATGCGCAAAGCTACAGCAAAATGATTAAACAAAGCCGGGAAGCTGATTAGAATTCTTGCCGTAATAGGCAAGGATTCCTTTGGTACGATCCAATTGTCTTGAAAAAGACGATCTTTGTCAATGTACTCCGTCAACTTGGCAACTTCTTCACTCAGTTTGGCGACTTATTTACAGCCCGGTACCGCAAACAAGTCTACAGACAAGTTTACA
>VSDK01011021.1:190692-218364 GCA_009767595.1 Symbiodinium kawagutii | reverse complement strand
ATATAATTAGATTATATAAAGAGTATCATCTAATTATATCCATTTAAAGAGTAGATTTTATCCAAAACGCTTTTTACAAATAAATATTTAATATATAAAATATTTGTTTTTTGAAAAATAAATATCTAAATTAAAATATTTAAAAATGTCTGATACCGACAATGCCGACAAAACTGTTGAAATGATTACCAAGCTGAACAAGTTGAACAAAATGACTAAAGGGATTGCAGATAATCTCCAAAAAATCATGGAAAAAATAGATGGGAAGGATGCAAAAACACAAGAAGAAGTCAAAGAGGAAGTGAGCAAAGCCTTTGAAAAAAAACAAATAGGCAGACCAAAGGGCGATTACGACACCAAACGCAAACAATATTTTGACATGTTAGTAGGGGGGAAAATCAAACAACCTAAGCAAATGACACTGGACTATTACGGAATTGAAAAACATGATGATACATACGCGTTACTAAATTAGATATTTCATAATAATTTTTTTACGGTAAAAACTACTTAAAGAAATATAACCTTAATATATTAGTAAAGTATGTGTGAAGTGAATTGTGAGAAATGCATCGTTTGTCGTAAAAATAAGCCTAAGAAGGATTTTTTCAGAATGTGGGATAATGACAAGAAGGAGGACATATATTGCAAATCATGCATTGACTGTCGCAACAAGAGCAAAGTAGAAAGAGCAAACCATAGCACCTATTGCGAAGAATGCAGACAAAATGTTAAAAATACAAACTGGGAAGAACATTTTCACTGGATGCGACATTCATCATCAGAGTTAAACCAACTATTCCACAAATATCATAAAATGTATTATAGTCATTTTCCTGTAGAAGAACGAGAAGATATAAGAAAAGAGTATTTCAATCAAAAGCGTAAAATTTTTGACAAATTGAAGGAGATGTATCCCAATAGCAAGTGGGTATGGGATGAAGAAAAGCATGGGTATAGAGAAATGAAAAATCCAATGTTTATGTTTGGATAAAGTCCATAAATCCAATAATACAAATTATTAGATTTATGTTTTTGAAAATATTTTTTCTATGTATATATATTTACTGTAAAAATGACTTAAAGAAATATGGATTATATATTGTAGGGCATAATGGAACTGAAAGCATGTTCAAGATGTAAAAATCAAAAAGATGTATCAGAATTTGATGAAGAGAAAAAGAGTTGTAAAAAGTGTCTTGAAGATAAAAAAGAATATAGAAGATGCAAAAAAGAAGGACTTGAAAAAGAGAAAAAACAAAAGAAACCAGTAATGATTATAAACTAAAAATGTATGAGTGTCTGTTATGCAAATGTTCAGTGAAATTGTATAAGAAAGCGCAACACGAAAAATCTAAAACACACCAGCACAATGTTCAAAAACAAAATGAAGAAAACAAAAATATTTTTCCATAAGTCTTACAATTTAATACAATTTTGAGACTTATGGTTTTTTAAATAATAATTTTTTGAATTTTGAAAAATAAACTTTTTGATTTTTTTAAAAAAAATGAAATTAGATTTTTTCTGAAATATAAATTTTGAAAATTTGTAAAAATATACATTTTCAAAATTTGTAAAAATATAAATTTTGAAAATTTGTAAAAATATAAATTTAGAAATTTTCTAAAAATATAAATTTAGAAATTTTGTAAAAATATAAATTTTGATTTTTTCTATAAGTAGGCTTGCCCATATTCCCTTATTTGATTTTTTACCCATAGTTTTTTTTACAAAATATTTTGTTAAAAACATGTTAAAAAATGTTTTTGAAATTTTGGGCTGGGAAATTTTGGGCTGGGGAATATCAATCTGAGGGCATGGGCATGGCCTAAGCTAACTATAGTATCCGTCCAATTGGGATACCATCGGACGGTTTAATGGTGGAGATGTTTCTTGTGGATGGGAATCTCAGCAGATCTCAGCTGTTTTTGAGGTTTCTTGCGGGGTTCCTAATGCTGGGCATGGCCGGCGTGCTGGCATTCCTTGATCGCCGGAAGAAGGCGGCTGAGAAGGCCAGACTTCGATTCAACAAGGGGCCCTGAAGATTCGATTCACCGTCAGGGTTTGTCAGTGTCTATGGTGGTACCCCTCAACCAACCAATGGGCCGATGATTTATAGGTAAACTGCTCCCGTTTATCGACAAAATCACCATGAGGAATCGATTTACAATGAGTATGCATGATTAAATTAATCGCATAATTGTCAAGAGTCATTCAATTAATCACCAACTGCTGTTCACCATCAATGCGTTTGCATGCAGCTGTAGTAGACTTTGATCAACCGTTTATTCACCATCAGTTTGCCATTTGGTGGCTAACATTTGCCAATCACCTGGAAGGCAAATAATCCCTATGAAATGATGGAAAATGCAGATATGAGGCCGTCATTAGATTCTAGACGGTACAAGTACCTTCGAAAAAGACATGCCTGGTGGTTGGCTTGTTGAACATGATGAACTTTGGGTTCAGGTTTGTCATTGGTCATGGGCTCCAGGTGTTGGGTATGTATGCAGTTAGTTTGAAGGCCCAGCAGGGAAAAAGTGACGGAACATACAAACAAACTGGGCTGGGCAAGGCGCCCGAAAGAAGGTCTAAATTGACCGCCAACGAAAAATGAAATGTACTATAGGTAATTGATGGCAAGCTGATTGATTTGTTTGTTTCAGATGGGTCAGGGAGGAATCCGCATTTGGACGCAGTTTTCATATTGTTTTGTGCAGTCTTTGGATGACAGGATTGGGCTGGCAAGTCGGTATGAAGTTGCATCCAGTTTCGTCAGCTTTTTCCCTGGCAGAGGCGCTTGGGCGGTTTTAGGCTTCTTGAGCTGGTGGTGTTGAAGTTTCATTCGTCACAGTTTGAATGAAACTGTGGAACACCATGGCGCTGCAGTACATTTCCAGCCGAGTTGGCATGAACGGGTCCAAGTGTCTAAATATCGAAGTTTAGCGCCGTGTGCATCAAATCGCGACATGTCACCCGACCTTGCTCCCCTGCCTTTTTCAGGGACGTGAAGTGCGATGAGAGAACTATGATGAGCCCCAAGCAGACTGGCCCAAAGGTGGTTCAGTGGCAAGATTTGTGAGACCAATATCAAGCGAAGCCACCATCACCAGCAATGATGTGCGGGTTGCGGCGGCGTGCAGTTTACGCTGACATCGTATCACATATTCGGTAAATGAGGGGGAGAGGATTGATATTTTGACACAATCCACAAGCAGGGCATCATCTCGTACATAATGCCTTGCACTCAGGGACCTACAGAGGAATGTAAATAATGTCTTTCATGTTTTTCCTCATGGTAAGAATCCTCTAATGTAAATGAATAAAGTTAGTAAGAATGTCAATAATGTTAATGTTTCCAAGATTGCAAAGATGGTGAACTCATGGTCCTGGCACAAGCTCAGCTCTTGGGCATGAAATGAATGCCTGATATACAGCTGGGCTGCTTCCAACATGGGACCGATGTAGCACTGTCGTTCTCCAGTGGCGAAATAAAGCACCAAGGCAAGACGTGAACGTGAATTGACATCAAGCACATATGTTGTTCACACATTGTCCAAATGTTCCCGTGTGTGCCTTTGAGGTAGTGTTTGCGTTGGTTTCGTTGCCTTTGGACCGCAGCTACTGGGGAAAGACTTAGGACATGTAGCTAACGAATGCACGCGTCACCAAAAGAGTGAGCTCGTGAATGGTAAAGAGTGCAGCCTGCCTGGATGTTGCCTCGGAAAGGGTGAGCCAAGGAGCAAGTCCTTGTCCAAAAGTTAACGATTTAATGCTCCATTCATTAGTGGTTGGTAGGCCTAAGCTTCTATTCACCTATTGTTTAGCCCATCTCTTCACGGTTGATACACGGTTGGTACTTCACATGAAGGGCTAATGTTGGGCGTTTTCCCTGATTGTTCACATGTTTGCTGACCATTTGTGTGGCATGGTGGAATGATTGGCTTGGCTCTGGCCGCACCAAAGGCCGCCAAGCGGATGCCAATCCCAACCAGCCCTCGGAGGACAATACGGATCTTGGAACTGAAACAGTCATCCGGTTGTGGGATATTGTGGATCTCTATTTAAAGGGGTACATGAACAGTCATGAACAGATCTCAACAGCTTAGAACAACTTGACTACCTTGGTCATTTAGATTCATTTGTGCAATGTTCACCAGGTCATTGACTCACGGCCAATATGACAAAACATCGCAGGGATGCGACCAAGGGCTGGATTGATGCTCAACATCTTGATACAATGCCGAAGCTTGTGCGTTCACCAGGAGGAGCGACAAGCTCGGGCAGAGCATTTGAAGCGACAGCGTTTGGGTTCCTCAGAGGGTCAAGCTAAAATGTCCTATCACTGTCAGTGAGGAACCAGGCTTTGAACACCTTCGAATCCCGAAAATTGACGAGATGAAGTGACGTTCTTCGTGGAAAATTGTGGAACTACATTTGCTTGCCGCAGGAAACCGATGTGGTGCGAATTCTCTAAGGCGAAGCTCTCATGGAAAAGAAAAAGCGAGAAAGAGAAGAAGAGCGTGGACCTAAGTGGCAGATGTTTGATGGGCCATCGGCAAGGGGTCATGGCACCTCTCATTACCAATGCCCTGGTGCCAGTTGGCTCCGGTCAAAGGCTTCCCCCCTGGAATCTATACATTTTGAAGTCGATGATAGGAAGGGCTTCCAAAGGCTTTCATATTTTTCAAGGCCCAAGAACATGCTACCACAATCTACTACAAGTAGTAGCTGCCAAGCGATTGGACAGGTATGGACAGGTTCTGTCATGATTGGCTTGCCAAAGATGAAGGGATCTGCCAACCTGGGGTATGGGCCACATGGCAGTCCTCCCCAGGCTGAGTCGCTACAGTGCCTTTGGGGGCACCGCCCAGCGTGCTGCTGAGCGCGCCTGTGCGTTGGACCTGTTTGGGATGTTCAGGTGGCAGATAGGCCACTGTGCACTCTAAGCACTGTCCATTGTAAAACGTCCATCATTCTATTTATGAATTATGATTCACTATTGAAGAAAATGCATAATAATAAGCGCATATTACGTGTACACACAGATATATATATGCACACATACAGTTTGTGTGAGTTTACTCCCATCGCTATGGTACAGCAATGACCTGATGCCAGGTGCTGGTCAACCGGCATTACCTGTGGATGAAGCAGGTGCACTTAGTGATGCCAGTGGTCCCTAAATGGCATCATATGGCATCATATGCCATCATGGAAGTGAAAGAACATGAACTTGACAAACACCTCAAATTGATGTGTTTGCATTTGTTTGTAAATAATATGTGGTCTCAGAATGTTTCAGCTGTTTCCTAAGATGTTCAGCTTAGATGCAAATGATGCTGCAATGCGAGGTTACCCACTTTCGGATCTTGCCTTGACCCGTGGCCAGGTCGAAAGCTGGCAGACGAGTTACGGGGAAATTCCGCGGGGCAGCTCGGAGTGTGGATTTCCTCTGGCGCCACTGGAACCACAGACATACAGACTTCAATTGGCCAGATTCGAGAGAACATGTTTGAAGATATGGGATTGGGAAAGATAGATAAGCATCAAAACGAGTTTAAAACAACTTTAGCTACTGCTTTGATCGTATTGACTTTTTCCAATGGTTTTAAATCCATGGCTTGTTTGTTGGCTGGGATCATGACCAGCTGATAAGGTGACTGAGGCTCCACAAGCCAATGCCGAGGCCACCGCTGGCCGCGGCGGGATCAGAACTAACGGAGTAAGCACAGGGCACAGGGGATGTAACAAGGAATGGGTTGTTTCTGGGATTGTTTGACTGTAGTGTTCATACTTTGACATAGTACCCGATTGTGGCCAAAAAGCCAATGCCGAGGCCACCGCTGGCCGCGGCGGGATCAGAACTAACGGAGTAAGCACAGGGCACAGGGGATGTAACAAGGAATGGGTTGTTTCTGGGATTGTTTGACTGTAGTGTTCATACTTTGACATAGTACCCGATTGTGGATCATGATCCTGAAAGAGAATACGAAGCGATTCTTGGGTTGTTTTGGGGTGGTTCTTCGCACGTCGTTTTGTATGGCACGCAATACACACATGTTTGTGTGATTTTATGTGTGATGCGTCATGATGCGTCCAGGTACCGGTAGCATGTGTAACTTCCTAATCAATTCATGCGAGAGTCACAAGCAAAAATTGCCTCACTGATTGTCAGAATTTGTTTTCCCATATGGCACAAACCATTGCTGGTAGCTTGTTACAATTCTTTAGCCTTCAGCCGAGCCGACTTTGTGGACAAGACAGTCAACATGAGAGACAGTTGTTCGAAGCTGCGAGCACCCTTTGAGCAGACAAGGAGGTAGACAAATCCATTAGACATCAGCAAGAAGAAATTTACCATCAACAATTGGTATCTACAGGCGATATCAGGCGATTATTCATATGTTGATGTTTTAAGGCACCTAGCATCCCATAGGCCCCACAAAGCCATGATTTTCCCTGCACCTTGGAGCTGCGCGCAGGAGGCTGCAATGGCAATGCGACGTGTTTGGATGCTTGGAGCGTATCTGTGGTGGAACTCTGATGGGGCTCGAAACGCACAGACCGAGCACAAGTCACAATAGACGAATTCAGGGGTTCAGGACAGATCAGACGATGATCATCTCAAATTGTACTGCAGGTAATTATTGATGATGTGCTTATCTAGATACATCTAGATGCTGACAAATTGGGGCAGAAGATGACAGGAGAGACAGAGAGAGAGGGCATTGATGTTGGATGATGTTTGGCTCACTCTGAGACGCATGTATTTTCCTTTGCTTTGGCGCGAGTAATGCCAAAAAGATATCAGTACAGCGTCAGCTGCCGTTCACCCAAGGCCTTGACTGCACAGCTCAAGCAGACTCTTACACAGTGTGGAAGCCCATGGCGTTGCTTCATGCAGTACTGGGCATAGGTTATCAGCAGTGAAGGTATGAATTGAGCATGTGTAGCATATCCAACATTAACATGATCAATCTCATAAACTAGTTCTTGCCAATATCTACATTGATCAGTGGAATGACCTATGTTTGCAACATAGCCCCTATCGATGAATGACTTTTTTGATGCAATGCACCAGCAGTTTAATTGCTAGTGCAAGATATCGAATGCTTACATTGCAAGGCACCCTGCTCTCATAAGTTGTTCTTGATGGAGAAGCACGTTATAATTTTTCCTTCGCCCCAAAAAATGCACCATCAAAGAAACTCGCTCATTTGCTTGGGCTTGAGCGCATCTTCGCTGAGGTCCTTGCACTGACGGTAAAAGTAGGACATGGACAAGGCAAACGGCTGTTTATCTCTTGGCCATGCCAGGGCGTCCATACAGAGGCCCCATTCCAAGTTATTTGGCTGATGCCTTGCCTCATGTCACCGTGTCACCGGGATGAGTCCCCACACCCCTTACCCTCCGGAAACTTCTGGAGGGTCTGTAAATGTGTCAGAACCAGCGAGGAAAGCAAAACGACTCAGGTGAGAAGGGAAGTCAATGTGACCAACCGTATCCAACCGTATCCAACCATCCCACCATATCCAACCATCCAACCATATCCAAACATATCATATCCAACCATGATCATCGATTTTGTTGGCACCTGAATTCCGAAGCACAGTTCCTTTGCTGCAGCTGTTGGAGCCGCTTGCAGTAGTGACATGGTGACATGTATTGACCGTCTATGCGTCGATCCCTTGCAAGCCCCCATGAACAGAGTACATCAAAGTGGATTCGTGGAAACTTCTGATGGCTCAAGGCAGTGTTAAATCATGTACAGCAGGAGGGCGCAGTGAAAATGTGAAAATGAATACAAATGATTCGGAGATGTTCTGAGTGGGTGGGTCAGTTCCTGATGAATGTCAATTGAAGAAGTGACGGTGAGTGTGAAACTTTTTTTTTCCTGCTGAGACCTTATTTGCCTCTGGGATAGGTCGAAAAAGCGCTGGTCCCATGGCAGGATTTTCCCGGACATGATATACACATTTGTCGCCACTCATCATTCTTGACTTATTTGTCACATTTTCCTTTCCACGAGAGAGTCATAGAGTGGCCAATGTAGCAGCAGTAAATATACTTTTCGTTGCATCGAGGAGCCATGGTCAAAACTGCCAGCCGCAACAGTAGTAAAGGTGGGAAAGCGAGCACATCTCGATGCATTGGACTCGCGTTTCCAGATCTGATGCGTAATCTTGGGATTGCAGCTCACAACAATATTTCATTCCAGAAGCGTGCAATTGATGTGACAAGCCGCATCAAGCCACCTGAAATATGGGAATATGGGAATTAACTGTTCCAAGTCTCAATGCCAACCATTTGTGCATGTGCCATCCACAATATGGCAACGATGGATCATGGTCCGTGCCACGATCGAACACCCACCTTTTCACTTGGCACCAGCTTCATCCACATTGGTGCAATCTCAGCAGAGCTGCATGGTGAGGCATCCATCGGAACACCTCTCGTTAACTATGGATGACTGATTACGTATCTATACTAATCAAGCAGTCATTGTGGCATCAGGGCCCTTATCAATCGTTCATCATCATATAGCACTGCTGGCCACATTCACATTTATAGTAGCACCGTTCGGTATGTGGTGGAAAAACACCCATCGCTATCACATTGCACATTTAAAGAAACCGGATTGAAGGTCGGTAAGCCCAAGTGAACTTCAACCGTTGATACTGGTCACTCATAATAATCGTAAACACCTTTCTAACGTGATATTATTATCAGAACTCAGCAACTATTAGTAAACAAGAAAGACATTCGTATCATCAAATCTGAGCCGTCATCAACCATTTTGATCATTCTTTACCACTTGATCAATTTCATGCATCAGCCAATTTTCATATCATTGATCAATACGGTACCAATATTCATCAACAATTTGATGATTTCTTTTGATCAACCACTTTGATCAATATCAACGGTTTTTCATGATCCAATCAGATATCAGATATCATCAAATATCATCAGATATCAGATATCATCAGATATCAGATATCATCAGATATCATCAGATATCCTTCCCATCCCCACTTTGACCATCCATTCCCCAAGCCAGTGTTGACAGGTCTCCCGTCAGTCCAGGCAGCACCGCCACAACTGCCACTGGGTCGTCCTCGTCCACCCACGAGTCCAGCACCCCGCGGCGACGCTACGAGACTCGAGGCTTTTGGGATGAGCTCGGAGCCTCGGAAGCTGCTGGTTGGGTCCTGCCCTGGTCGCCATGGTGGTACCAACCATCCAGCTGCTCAGTTCACCAGAACCCGGCTATGTTGTGGGCGTTTCTCAAGCCAGAGGGGCACCCCCAAATCATGAAACAGTAATCATGTATAATCAAAAGCCATCCACTTTTTTGGGTTCCCTGTTTTGAGAAACCATCATGTGGCTCTCACCTGATCACCGTCAGCCTCGCTGAACTATTTGAGATGGTGATTGAGATAGAGAGAGCGACAAGGAAACCAGTCCTGGGGAAGCCATCAGTTTGGAGTTTTGAAGAAATCAATCGAGTTAATCACCGTCCTCAGCTGTAGCTGAACCTTCGGGAAGGCGATGGAGAGAGAGAGAATCACTGAAGTGTAACGGGGCAAATTGGCTCAGGGATAATCACCAGATTGGTTAATAGGTATATATATATATATATATAATATATTATCCATGTGGGTTTGTCCAAGGATAGTGTACCCCCCTGGTGATGGCTATTATTGGATGGTCAGTAGGTACCATGATTGATGGACAAATCCATTCAAGGTATAATTAGCAGCAAGAATGGAAGAAGGCGACGGAAAACGATGGATAATTAGCAACGTGAATGGTATAAGAATGTTTAAACATGTTCAGGGTTCATTGGCCATGGTATATCCAAACCACGATCCATTTTTAGCATAGATAGCTGTATAGGTTGCAATGTTTATGAGTAAATGAGTGCTAGTGACATCCAATGACACTGTCATGGCTAATGGCCACAGGCCACAAACTACCATTTCAGCATGGAAACCCATCAAACGTATTCAAAAGTCAGGTACTGCTACTTAAACCAAATTCACATCATCAATGGTGGACATAAGTGAACAAACCGACGGAACATTTTTGGGATGTTCACAGGTGGCGCAGGGTTTCGGCCCACAGCCTTGTGATGGATGGCGAGGCACTTGCTTTGAGGTGGGTAGGGAATGATATGCTAAGACACTTCAGAGGTTTGTATGATTATTTTGGACAGGTCATGTTGCAGAATGCTGCTGAGCCATGTCGACGAAGAACCAATAACAAACACTGGTGCATTTAGACACCGTAGTGAGTCAGATGCAACACAGAAGGTGCACTGCAACAGGTGACTGGGTCGCCTTTGGAAGGCAGTGCCTGTTGATCTTGTTGCTTTGACACTTCGAAGCTACCAAAGTCCAATAGAATGATCCATTTACGGGAGATGAGATGCACATTCATGAGATAAGTCACCAGCTATTTGTCCAAAGCCAGCCGGGGTTCATTCATATCCAATCAATCAATTGCGTTGTCAATGCTGCTTAATGATCAGGCATTCATAGTCGTTAGAAAGCTCTCATCGTTAGTGCTGGTGAGCTATTTTCAAGTCGCGCTGAGGTGGTACCGGAAGCAAGGAGATACGACCAACGTTGAATGGTCAGGGCCAGTGAATGACCTAGCAGCTTGGGTTGCAATGTTGCCCTAAAGTGGTGGAATCAATGGACCTGATTAGTTTAGTGGTCACGTTTCAATGTATTGTTGAAAAACATATCATGTCATAACTATGTAAGTCTGTCACGTTAACCTTTGCATTTTTCACAGAGTCAGAGTTCGATGGAACTTTGCAGAGTGAGAGAGAGAGAGAGAGCAGTTTGAAGACCAAGAGATTTTCGGTGATGGATCCATGATCATGGTTGATCGTTCAAGAATCCTAATTACTCGCTTCGCCCCTACTCAGAATTTTGCAGGTGACACATCATTGAGCCACCAAGGGTTTCATTTTCATCCCTGCTCAGGTATTCACAGCGATCACTGGAGTGAAGCCCTCAAGGGGGGCCCCAGAGCCTGCAAATGTATGGTTGTAGGAGCACGAGGCAAAAGACAATTGAACTTGTGATGGCTTGTTCTTGAAATTCGACGGGCAGTTGTTGGCTGTTCATTGGTTATTATTGTGCTTAGCATTTGACGTTTTTATCGATGAAACGTTGTGGGTTATTTGGGGAGATGAGTGGTTTTGGGGCGTTCATGTCTTGCTCACGTTGGCCATGTTGTATTTTTGGGGATTTTTCCTGCTTGCCCGGCTGCCCCCTTGTGAGAACAAGCACGCGCAAGAGCCACGGGCAATGTATACCCACAGTCCGGGCAGCACGTGCTGTGCCCACAGCCCAAATCAATGTGATGGAGCAAAGGCAATCTGACACGATCAAGTCACGTTCGGCAGCCATGAAGGGGTTCGCAGGTTTGTTGAGTTCAGCCAAAAACAGCAGTTGAACATGAAATTGGCTTGATTCAAGAATGGTTCAAAATCCGATCCAGCTCCGAGAGAGACAGGAAGACATCAAAGATTTTGTGACACTTCCAGCCGTTGATTGACCGCGAGAACAGCATAGAAAGCCAGGATAGGTGAAGTTTTTCAGTGCCGGAATTGTGACCACTTCGATTTGCAGCTGACCCCCAGGTCCTTGAGCGACTCCAGGATCGTATCCCACCCTCCAAGGCCAGGGGGGACGTGGTGACACCTGTGGCCAGTGAAGCCTTGAAGCTGCGGGAGATCGTTGGTATCACCTTGGGTGTGGATGGTTGAAGCCTGTGCTGAGGAACTACGATGCCCAAGCCCACAGTCATCCACCATGTCCTGCCCTGCGACTCCCAGGAACCCCTGAGGGTTTGCGAATTGGGTTGCGGATGCTCCCACCTGGCAGCAATGCTGCGTGACTTCGGAGTGCGAAGCTCGGGGCCGTTGGGGAATCGGCTTCTTTTGCGGTGTGGCTCTCTTCCCTTGAAGATTCTTTGTGATTGTTGATTCTTTGTGTTCGTGGAGGAATGTCGAGAATGCTTTTGCCAGTTCGCGCTGTGATAGCACCGTCATGTGCCAAGGTGAAAGTTGTTGGGGTTGACTTCTCACAAGAGGCGGGTGGTTTCCACCTGCACCCGCAGTTCAGCATGCACCATCTATGTTCTATTGGATGATTGCATCATCAACAATTTGTCCATGTTGATAAATGTGACACAGCCTCGCCCTTTTTGCAGATGGTTGTCTTCCAAAATGAGTGTCCCAGATGGTTCCACTTGCTGGTCGAAGTGCATCGCCACTGATTCTGGTAGTTCCGTGCTGCATTTTTTTTGCACTGGCTGATGATGGCATTTCATGGCTGTTGGTTTCAAAGACCCTGGTCTCTGAACGGAGTAAACCAGAATGCTGATGGATGCTGGGGATGACAAGCGCTAGGTGATCAATGCCAACAAGCTTCGGTACCCTGACATCGACTGGCAATGCTTAGATGCTGGGGCCCCGAAGGGCGGAGGCTTTGACAGCACCTGCCTCTTGGAGTTGACGCCACTCTCAGCTTGCCAAGGCTCTTCAGCTGGCCAGCCACTTTAAAGCGAACTATTTCGATGCCATCGTCGGAAAGACGCTCATCGATTGCTTTATGACAAGGCCCCCTGGAGAAGCTGATGCTGCACACTGCGTCTCTTGATCTTTCCAGCTTTGTAAGGGCTACCTCCTTCCGCCTCCTTCCTGATGTTGTCGAAGTCGGAGTTTACAGAAGAAAGTCATCGAAAGTCGCGAACACTTGCATGTGATTCTGCATGTTCGGATCAACTGCTTGAATTGTCCTACTCTGTGGTCAATGTTTTTGTGGACATCCCAGGCAATCATCACATATAGTCATTAAACCTCGCAATGCCATATCCACAGCCCCTCGTAGGACCGATGCAGCTGGTTCCATTCGACAGCTGATGCAGCAATGCCATGCGGTGCTGAAAGATCACGGCTGCGTGATGCTTCTGGACAAGGCAACGGCAGTTCTGAGAGGCTTGCAGGCAGATGGTTGGTTTAAACTTGAAACTTGAAACCATCCAATTAGTTCAAGACCCTTTGGAGCCTGGAGTTTGGATTGATTCCGACAGTGATTTGTGAGAAGAAGAAATGAAGAGTGCAACCAACATCACAACCATCATTGACCACTACTGTAGGCATGATTTTTTGCGACCATAGCAGCGATTCCTTTTGGACCAACATTATTAATCAATTAGACATCATAACAGTTGTCAAGCATTACAGTATAACTATTTATTTTCAATAAACTAAATCGTTCTAAACCAGCAATGCTGATGACAGTAAACTATATAGTTTCTGTTATTTGAAGCGGCTCTAAAATATGAATTTGAATCATATGTTAAGGTATTACCTATTTTAAGCATGATTATTTTAAACCGTTCTAAACCATTAATGGTAGTGGCTTGCTGTAATGACAATCACCGCCATAATTCTAAACCAGCTGTTTCAATAACAACAGCCCACAGTTCTATGATGACCATCTGTGGCGACCAGCTCAGGCCTGTGCTGAAAGCATCATTGGCCGTGGGCGGACGCGGCAGATCACGGTGGATATGCACAAGTCGGGGCCCAGATTTTTCCAGCTACGACTGGATCATCCCACGGCTGGGAAGTCACGGCTGGGAAGTCATTGATAGCCATGGTTCTAAGATGTTCTAACGCGTTTCTTCAGCTCAATAGCCATGAGTATATTGTAGTTTCGCGTTCCCTCAAAGAGGGTCATGGAGTGATGGCGCTAGAGAAGAGAGAAGAGAGATATCCTAGTTACAAGCGGCCAGAGTGGTTAGAAACCGTGGTTGAGAACTACATCATACCATTGATACATTGGCCACTTCTTGCAACAGCTGAAATTCATTGAAATTCGCTAAGGACCATGACCTTCCGAGTGCTTCATGTCCAGCCAAGGCCTGTTGATTGTTGATTGATGCAAGTGCTGAATCCCTGGGGAACCCTTTGCCACGGCAGGTGGCGACCTGCTACAAGCGAGAGCAGCATTCTTGGCGCCATCATGTAGTCACAGGAAGAGTCAACAGCTGCTGGCGTCATGGCGTGTTTTGATTGACATACATTCATTCACTGCTGTGGATTTTGAAACCTGGGGTGATAATGGGAGATCATTTGCTTGAACTGTTCGGCCATTTCCATTCGATTTCCGCAGTGGGCTGTTTTGTTCCAGATTTCCGAGGCACTCCTTGCCAGAGGCAATGGGAGCTTGAGATTGAGCCACTTGACAGCAATGGATCTGAGAATCCCACGCATTCCAACACGACATGGATTCACCAAGTCACTACTTCAACTGCTTCATTCAGAGGTAATTAATGTTCAATGACTAGGCTAGATACCGCATGGATTTGAAAAAGACAAAGCGTTTCAGCAAACCCTTCGATTCTCCACACAATCAGATCGCCACTTTGTGATGTGAAGGTTTGAAAAGGTCCGCATTCCCATCAATCTCTCAGGCCGTCGTTGCAGAAACACTTTGTTGTCCGCCCTGCAGCAGCCGGAAGTGGTTCGTTGGGGACACCAAGTTGGGAAAGCAGTTGATAACACTCAAAGGATTTTCAGTATCTATAATGGTTATGATATGAACCAGTCATTTGTGTGTTTGAGCTGCTGAGCAATTTGCGAAACAAGCTGACGTTGACACTGTTGTTTCTGGATCTTAGGATGAAGATTGAACTCTGAGATGTCTATAACATGATATTACTATAATCATGCTATACTATCATTCTTTCTATCGCATGAACTAGTCTGATTACATTTTGGCTCGTGATCTCTTCTACCCAGACCCTGGTTCCAAGGTTGCAGGTTTGGTCCTCCGACCACGCTGGGAATCCTAGAAGTCACCTAGAGTCCGCTTTTGGTTGCCCATGGTCGTACGAACCCATGCATTGCGTGACCATTCAGGCCTCAATAGTCATAAGCCTGATCAAAATTCACAATTGCTTGGACTTGGAATTGTCACGAGCTGAAAATCTCCGGGAGCAGTACTCTCTTTCTTTTTAGACATTTAGAAATGATCCTCTTTTTGGCGTTGGGAGTCGGGGAAATCTTGTAATTGTTTCCTTGTCGTCCGTTTGATGACAGTTACAGTATTCCTGTTGTTTTCCTGCCCTAGTAGGCTTGTGAGATGTTATTTAAATACGTATTCAAGAGTCCGAGATCTCTTTTTTTGCACCTGAGTTTATTTGCACTGCTTTCAGAGGTGGCAAATGTTGCGGGCATTGAGACTGGCGATCTTGTTGTAGGCTCTGGGTCCAGGAAATGTGGTGCAAACTGGAGCCCAGCCGCCCAGCCCCCATGGACTCTGCGTTTGCAGCAGGGATCCTGTTCGCAGAGTCCCCGCATTTTGATGCACAGGAGATGCATTGAATCTTATATCTTAGTGTGCGTTGTGTTTTGGGTTTGCCTATGCATATTGTTGATGAGGGCTGAATGTTGATGAGCATCTCAGTAATTGATCCGGCCTTGTAGTTGGCAATGTATACATAACTGTACTTCGAAAGGGGTCGGTTGATGAAAGCTCCATTCCCCTGGTAGTTGTATACCAAGAGGGCAAGCCCTGGTAGTTGATGATTAATCACCAGCTTTATGGAGCTTTACTGACGGTGGTTTACAAACACCATGGATCTCAAATCATTATTGGTTCACTGGCTTGGTTGATGGAAAAAACCTACGTTGGAAACCCTTGTAATTGGTGGTTGTAACCATGTTTTCGGCTGTAGATTTTCCCATCTACCAACGCAATGATTGGTTTTCTCCACTTATGGGGCGGCTTGACCTCCGCCAGGCTACCGCAAAAGCGGTTGCAAGAACATCACTGTGTTGACCTAAGATTGGTGATTCGGTGGGCGGGGGGTTGGGCCCAGGGGGCCCAATGGGAAGGTGTCCAAACCCTTGAACTGCTGGCTTCAACGGATTGTAAACCACCAAGTATCTCCCAGAAGTCATCCGATGAGAAATGCTGAGAGCGGTTGGTTGTTCGACTTGTCTTTCGATGTGACCACGTCTTGCGAGGTGGGCAGTGCCATGGAAACTGCGAAAGCCATCCGGTCGTTTGAGACCCGGATATGTTGCTGTCGTTTTGACCCTGGGGGGGGTACATGGGATACAGCACAGAACACGACATAAGACCTGAAAACAGCCTGAAGCAATATGGCGTTTTCTTGGATGCTTTGGTTTTCAGATTTGTCCAACAGCTTTAGTTGATTCGAGCCGTTGAACAGCTATATGTTCCGTTAAACCAACGGCAATGGGAGATGGTCAGCCCATGGCTGGTACAAGTAGTTCCCGCACGAGGCGGAGGCGGAAGTTTCCAAAACTTATAAGTGCATATAGAAAAAAACATTTGAGCCTATAGAATGGCGGTCAAAACATCACGAGCGCGCAACTTGTCTGGAGAATGATCTTGTGTTGCGGTTTTTGACAAGGCAATGCATGTCCTGGGTCACGAAACAACAACAACAACAACAACAACGACAACAACAACAACAACAACAACAACAACAACAACAACAACAGAAACAACATACGCATTTCGTGCGAGACTTCCTCCATGTTTTGAACTTCAAACATCATCGACTTCTCAAAGTACCACACCTGTCACACAAAGTCAAGATCCAAGTCATCTGCAAGATGAGTTGAAACAGCCCTGACAGTGCGGAGAGCGATCCCAAAGGAACTCCAATCGCGCGAAATGCCACGCCTGTCACGCAAAGTCAAGATCCAAGACCTCTCCAAGATCAGTTGAAACAGCCCTGACAGTGCGGAGAGCGATCCCAGAGGAGCTCCATGTGCACCAAATGCCACGCCTGCCACGCAAAGTCAAGATCCAAGTCATCTGCGAGATGAGCTGAAACAGCCCTGACAGTGCGGAGAGCGATCCCAGAGGAGCTCCATGTGCACCAAATGCCACGCCTGCCACGCAAAGTCAAGATCCAAATCATGTGCAGATTGACTTGAAACAGCCCTGACAGTGCGGAGAGCGATCCATGAGCAGCTCCATGTGCACCAAATGCCACGCCTGCCACGCAAAGTCAAGATCCAAATCATGTGCAGATTGACTTGAAACAGCCCTGACAGTGCGGAGAGCGATCCCAGAGGAGCTCCATGTGCACCAAATGCCACGCCTGCCACACAAAGTCAACATAGAGACGTGCAGAAGTCGATTTTTTGGCAACAGTCATAGGAAACACTCCGAACCAAATCCGAACTAAACCGAGACCGTCTGGGACCCGTCCGTTCGACAAGGCTAGTTTCCCGATCAAGTCGACAACGTTTTTCACGAAAAAACCCATGGTTTCGTGACAAATCCAATGATCAAAAACGCATTTCGTGCGAGACTTCCTCCATGTTTTGAACTTCCAAGATCATCGACATGCTGAAAGTACCACACCTGTCACACAAAGTCAAGATCCAAGTCATCTGCAAGATGAGTTGAAACAGCCCTGACAGTGCGGAGAGCGATCCCAGAGGAGCTCCATGTGCACCAAATGCCACGCCTGCCACACAAAGTCAACATAGAGACGTGCAGAAGTCGATTTTTTGGCAACAGTCATAGGAAACACTCCGAACCAAATCCGAACTAAACCGAGACCGTCTGGGACCCGTCCGTTCGACAAGGCTAGTTTCCCGATCAAGTCGACAACGTTTTTCACGAAAAAACCCATGGTTTCGTGACAAATCCAATGATCAAAAACGCATTTCGTGCGAGACTTCCTCCATGTTTTGAACTTCCAAGATCATCGACATGCTGAAAGTACCACACCTGTCACACAAAGTCAAGATCCAAGTCATCTGCGAGATGAGCTGAAACAGCCCTGACAGTGCGGAGAGCGATCCATGAGCAGCTCCATGTGCACCAAATGCCACGCCTGCCACGCAAAGTCAAGATCCAAATCATGTGCAGATTGACTTGAAACAGCCCTGACAGTGCGGAGAGCGATCCCAGAGGAGCTCCATGTGCACCAAATGCCACGCCTGCCACACAAAGTCAACATAGAGACGTGCAGAAGTCGATTTTTTGGCAACAGTCATAGGAAACACTCCGAACCAAATCCGAACTAAACCGAGACCGTCTGGGACCCGTCCGTTCGACAAGGCTAGTTTCCCGATCAAGTCGACAACGTTTTTCACGAAAAAACCCATGGTTTCGTGACAAATCCAATGATCAAAAACGCATTTCGTGCGAGACTTCCTCCATGTTTTGAACTTCCAAGATCATCGACATGCTGAAAGTACCACACCTGTCACACAAAGTCAAGATCCAAGTCATCTGCAAGATGAGTTGAAACAGCCCTGACAGTGCGGAGAGCGTCACGCAAAGTCAAGATCTATTCCTTTTGAGATCTATTTCTTTTGAGATGTATTTCTTTTGAGATCTATTCCTTTTGAGATCTATTTCTTTTGAGATCTATTCCTTTTGAGATCTATTTCTTTTGAGATCTTTTTCCTTTGAGATGTATTTCTTTTGAGATCTATTTCTTTTGAGATCTATTTCTTTTGAGATGTATTTCTTTTGAGATCTATTCCTTTTGAGATCTATTTCTTTTGAGATCTATTTCTTTTGAGATCTATTTCTTTTGAGATCTATTTCTTTTGAGATCTTTTTCCTTTGAGATGTATTTCTTTTGAGATCTATTTCTTTTGAGATCTATTTCTTTTGAGATGTATTTCTTTTGAGATCTATTCCTTTTGAGATCTATTTCTTTTGAGATCTATTTCTTTTGAGATGTATTTCTTTTGAGATCTATTTGTTTTGAGATCTATTTCTTTTGAGATCTTTTTCCTTTGAGATGTATTTCTTTTGAGATCTATTTGTTTTGAGATCTATTTCTTTTGAGATGTATTTCTTTTGATATCTATTCCTTTTGAGATCTTTTTCCTTTGGAGATGTATTTCTTTTGAGATGTATTTCTTTTGAGATCTATTCCTTTTGAGATCTATTCCTTTTGAGATCTATTTCTTTTGAGATCTATTTCTTTTGAGATCTTTTTCCTTTGAGATTTCTTTTGAGATCTTTTTCCTTTGAGATGTATTTCTTTTGAGATGTATTTCTTTTGAGATCTATTTGTTTTGAGATCTATTTCTTTTGAGATGTATTTCTTTTGAGATCTATTCCTTTTGAGATCTATTTCTTTTGAGATCTATTTCTTTTGAGATCTATTTCTTTTGAGATCTTTTTCCTTTGAGATGTATTTCTTTTGAGATCTATTTCTTTTGAGATCTATTTCTTTTGAGATCTTTTCAAATCTTCGTAACACGGAAGTTCCGCACTTCGTAACTAAACTTCCTTTGATCATAATGGCCACCATAGGGAATCCTTGCAAGAGCATGGTTGGTAGGTCACGTTTGAAAACTTCCAGCAACTCAATCTCATGATTTGGTTGAACTTGGAACATTGAAACTTTTGAGCCAAACAACAACAACAACAACAACAACAGCAACAACAACAACAACCACCACCACCACAACAACGACAACGACAACGACCACAACCACAACCACAACCACAACCACCACCACCACCACACCGCCGACAAGGACCACGACAACCACAACAACCACAACCACAACAACAACAACAACAACAGCAGCAGCAGCAGCAGCAGCAGCAGCAACAGCCAAAACAGATTTGTGTTCTTGTTGCTGCCAGCCATTTTGGCGTTGGGTGCCTATAACATCTCCTATAGGCACCCACTTGACGTGTCGCCCAGGTCCACCAAGGCCCACCGCTGTTGTGGGGGCGCCGGGCGGCTGGTGCAGCTCGCCGGAAGACCGCCTCGTTGAAGACGAGGTGATGCCACAGTTCCAACGAGCTTCAACCGAGTAGGAAATGGCTCAGGATGACCAACTGCTAACAGCTGCTAACATGCATGCACAAGGCTAGCATGTTAGAGTATAAAGGGTTGGTATGTACAAGGCTCAGGATGCAGTTGGTATGTGCATGTATTTGCTATCGATTAAACATTATTGATTATACTTGATCAATTACTGAATTAATCAATTCGCTAATTGATTTCCATGTACATACTCTTTCTGAGAGTAGCATGGCCAATCACGACCTGTCCTTTTAATGAGAACTGCTCTCTATATGATAAACCATGACAAATGGCTCAATGGCTTTCAATGATAAGCCTTTTCAGAACGGCTTTCAATAAGCGCATCAACCCCAAGCCCACAAAGAATGACTACAATAAGTTGGCGCTTTGATGTTTGATCATAGCCTTGTAATTTGGCAAAACATTCTTATGAAGCATTGTGGGCCTGACAAGGCTGAGGCCTTCTTGTATCTAGCTTTTGATTTCCTTGCCCTTCCCCATGCATACAGCAAGCCTAACGACGCACCCAGCTGACTTTCCATGCCCCGCAGGTTGATGTCGCGGCAATCCACATCTCAGCCTAGAGCCTGGTGGTAGCTAAATGGGAAGTGCCTAGATGCAGACACGTTTCAAATTTGAAGCCAGAGCAACGGACCAACATATGCTCAGAAATCAGAATTAGGCTCCTTTTTTTATCCCATGGAATTCGTGAACATTTGATGAAGGCAATGACGTTATAGAACATATGCTAGAATAGCATTGACATGCATTGACCCATTGACACTGCTTTTGCTGTCCGTTGTTTTGGAGTACTGCCGCTGAGGGTGCTAAACTTGTTTGGGAGTGCTTTGGGCTGTCCGTTTTCCGCGTCAATAGTTTGGAGCACAGCTCATGATTGATAGCAACTGTTGCAGCAAGAATAGGGATTGGGTAACATATAATTGGGGAGTGAGCCAAATGTCACCGTAAAACACATTGCCGCAGCGAAGAATTAGAACGTCGTTTTTCACTAAGCCAAGGGAGTTTGGGTTTGAAGCAGATTGAAATAGTGCAGATGACATGCAGAAATATATACAAATCAAAATGAGAGTGACTCACCAGCCGACAACTATTTCTGGTATGTTTGTGGGAAGTGGGAAGAAGATATAATCAGCACTTGGATGTGCTTCCAGTTGTGAACCGCATTCCCCAGAATATGAGTATACAAAGAAACGCTTAGGATCAGAGGCTTAGGATCACAGTCTAAGCCTTTGACAATTTAGGGTTGCGTTTGTCGCCGGCGATGGCAGCGGACCGCCCACCGAAACTCTATAGAGCCTACAGCGTACGGTCGAAGATTCGGGCATGGACATGCTTCACTGCGATTCTTTGCTGCATGAAGCAACCGACCCTAAAACCAGAAACACCTGGAGCCATTTTTTACCAGTGCCAGCATGTCCCTCCTACATTTGCAATTGCTTGACAGTTCATGTATCGTTCTTATTTAGGAGATTCTAGGACGTTCGCGCTAAATATTGGGCACCAAGCATCTACTGCAACGACGTTCACTTTTACCATACCGGCGAAACAAAGCGAAACGTCTAATCCGTGGTTCCAAAGTTTCTTTGACACATCGGGAATTGGAACAACCATGGTCAACTTGAATCATCTTCCTGGATTCCGATGAAGCCATCTTCATCATTTACCATGGTTGAAGCCTTGTCGAAGCCAGTTTTGTCAATGCCGTGGACCATTTGGTCCCATCTAAGGATAGCATACCAGTCCCTCACAGCTGCTCGACAAGCAACCAGTCACTGCCTGGTATCTACGCATCACATTTAGTGAGGGTAACCCAACAATGGTTGATTCACAATAAGAATCATACAAATCATACCCTATTCTTTGCGCAACATGCTGGTGACGACCTCCATGTATGGAGTTGATGCCGCCGGTGGCTATGAATGGACTGTCTTCATGCTTTTGGCCTTTCCTATTCGACTTCGCCCAGATTCTCCAGATACAGCACACTTCCAGCACCCAACCAGCACCGCCACCACTCTTCAGCCGAGACCGTCATTGTGGGCTTGACGCTGAATGATCTTGCGCAAAGGCAGGGGCATTGCATTCTGCTAGCTATTGTGATTTATCATTGCATATTGTGATTTGATTTTCACGGATGCACAGGATGCAAGTGGAAAATGCCTTGCAACTGCACAACCTTTTTCTTGGCCGTGCCATTGGAGCAGTCTTTGGTGCCTCGGAGTTGGTTCGTGGGTCACATTCCACGGTGGTTTCCTCGTGCCGTGGCATGGCCTCAGGATCTCCAGCCATGCCGTGCCCACCCAGAGACCATGGCTGTTCCCATGGCTGTTCCCATGGCCCAGGCACCATGTTGGGCGGCTGGCTTTGCGATGTGTGTCCCATCAAACTGGCGATGAGTTGCTGCATTGGCAGCTCCTTGGGCTCCAGAGATCTTCAGGGCCTGGGTGATGAGGGGTGGAATCATGGTGAGCTAGTTGCGAATTGACAGTTCATGATTCATGATGGTCATCTAGTGGTGAGAAAGTGGTTAAGTGATGGTTTATACCGGTGGCGGGATTTTGAATGAGTGGTGGTCAACCATTCAAAGGCTGTTTGCATCACCGGCTGCTCGAACTGTAGGGATTGAACTCATGGATTAATGGTGCTTCACCAGCATTCCAGATACATATCACCAGTTGTTTTATCCCTGCTTCCTCCTATCAAAACGAATCCGAAGAGGCTCAGACAGCGGCTGGAAGTCTGAGAAGGATCCAATTCTAGGCTCGCAAAGAGCTGCAAGATCCGAGGCTCTGCTCTGTCAGTCGTTTCGGTACCCTTCGCAGCGTCCACAGGCAACGCTTGGATTTTGTGCCTCGCTGGGAGTTATTTCTCGCGCAGAAATGGATCAAGAAGCAATGATGAGGTTGCAGGGGGATCATGCTGACATATGGTGACTCCAGATGATTGATGTTAATGTCGCGTGGTGACTCCAGGTACTGGCCAGCTGCCAGCAGTTTGTGATGATTTGATGTTGGTCATGCTACTGTCACTCCCAAAGTATCCGAAGGAGGGCGATGACACGGAGGAGACCAGGGTCAAACTTATAAAAATTGATCATGAGAAAGGAATGAAGACTGTCGTAGCCTACATGCAGCTCATGCATTGGCAAGGAAAGTCGCATTGGATTCATGTTTTCTCCTTCCAAACATAATCCTCCATCCCTCTTTGGGTTAGTAGAGATCCTGTACCTGGGATAGATATTGGCAACCCCATGTATTAAACAGAACATAGCAGCAATCCCAACACTTCCCACACGGTGCAAGCATTTGTCCATCCAGCGCATCATTCCTCATAAGAATGGCCGCTATAGAAATGAGAATGTGAAGTATCAGTCTCAGCCATCATCAATGTGCATTATGAACACTGTCCCCCTTCACCACTATAGTCAACCATCAAGCATCGCCTATCACCAGTTATTTCCAGTGGTTCCCGTTGTGGTTCCCGTTGTGGTTCCCAGTGCTTCCCCTTGTGCTTCCCAGTGCTTCTTAGGTCGGCCAACTTCTTTCTTCTCGGTTGTGTTGGCTCAGCCTTGGTCTCCTTCACCGTCTCTGCTGCCTGTTGGAGCTTCCCTGGGAAGGAGGCCGTGTGCGACCAGCCTGCGCTGGTTGTGGCAGTTCAAACTGATATGTTGCCAGCATGTGCTACTTGTCATGCACGCGCATACATCATACATACATCATTAAGATTCATTAAGCATGTATGTGATCAGGGTAATTAAGTGCAGCCGAGCCCAAAGTGTTCCATTGGACAACTCTTAGACTTGTGGACATGGCAGTGGCATCAGCCGAAGACACAGGTGGGCCCTGTGCTGGCCACGTGCAATGGAGCTTTTGGGATGACCAGTGCAGCCTTGCCGCTGGTGTTCAAGGGATTGCCCCACGTCTGCAACTTTTTCCCCAGCAGCTGTGTTTTGCAGGCAGTTTGCATCAGTTCGCTTTATTAAAAAAGGAGGAAACCAAGTTGGACAATTGATGACAATTGTTTTTGCCAAATTGGCTATGGTGCTTCATGCTTTGTTGCCTGATTGGAGGCATGAGTTACATTGAGTCCTTAAGCCATTCATTATCACGGTCCAGCTTCATCAGCGCAAGGCACTTGCAAGGCTTTCCAGTTGTGGAGTATGGCTTTGTGGCGTGCTGCTCGCTTCCGCCGCTGGCTTTTTTGGTTGCCAGCCAGGCTGCTTGACTGTCCAAGCTAGCTAGGACGGAGGGAGGTAGTGGCACCCAGCAAAGCTGGGACAAAAGACTGTATGCAAATCTCGGAATGATGTCCGAAGGCCTATATAGCTAAGGTGATCAATTACAATGTTCCTATGAATCTAAAGGACCTATAGGATCGAGAGAGAGAGAGATGAGATGATTGTAGACAATTGATCCTATACACTATTCATCAAATTGTATCAGTAATTTTGTTCCAGCTCTGATCAAGATTCAGTGGAGGCGCCAACTCGCCCAGTGGAGAAAAGCTTCGAAATGGAGGAAGAGGAGGAGGACAGATGCTGGAATCAAGCCCATAGGCACTTCCAAGACTCAGGTTATGTAGGGTGGGATCCTTGCAGGTCACTTTAGTGGTTGAAAACGAAGTTCAAGCCCTGATATCGCCTCGCAGGACAGCAACGACGCACATAGAAGAGCAGTGCGCCAGTGGCTGGCAGTGGTTGGGGCTGCACTGGCGCAGTTCCTTTTTTTTCGAGCCAACTCCGCTTTGTTTCATGGCAGCCAGTGGTAAAGGGCTCATTCCGCAGAGCGCACTGAACTGACACGAGCTACTGCAAACCAACATACTGGAAGTAATTTCATTTTGTTGAACTTGTCTCAGTCAATGGTACGCTTGCAATGGTAGCAACTAGGTGGGGGTCCATGACAACTTTCGCCAGCACCCTGCAGTTCTCTTAAATGCGGGTGCCAACATGACAAGGAACTTTGCATGGCATCCATTTGGCCCAGCGGCCTGCTCACCCTCTCCGAAGATTGCCCCCCTTGCACCCACCTTGCCGGCCTTCTCCCAACCACAGGGATCCGGGGGGTACCCAGGGTCTGACGGGCTGCCGCTGGTGGGCCATGTAGATCAGCAGCTTGGTCTCCAGAAAAGTGTGATGCACACCAGGATTCATCCAGCGCGAAGTAGGTTCATCCAACATCTAACCCGTCAAATTCCAAAACTCGTCGGTTAGCAGTTACAGTACTAGGGGTTCCACCTATACTGCATCACCGCTTCAACCCGCTGGACCATGGCCAAGGCTTAGTTGGATTGTATCGTACTCAGCCAATGAGTCTGGGCTGCACGAAGAGCATTGCCAAAGTGCTGTGGAAAGGTGTGCCTTTTTCAGCTACTAGGGCCCATTGTACCTTGGGATTGAGACCCATCCCGCATGAATGACCTTAACTCCCTGTGATGGCTTGCATTGGAAGAGGCATTCTGCATGGCCGCATCGTGCGGAAACTCATTGCTTGAAACCAAATGATTTCAACGATTCACCAGTGAGACCAGTGCCAGTGTATGTGTTTTCATGTACTTTTAGATTTTAGTGTCATCATATCCCGCACGGGAACTCACATTGTTGGCTTGATTGGTGCCCCGAACGCATGTAAAACAAAAGTGGTCCACTAGCTGTCTTTTTTCACCCCACTTTTTGTTGCTATTTTCTATGCCACTCTGAATGCACTTTGAACGCGGAGACGAAGCAGGCAATCACCATTCAAAAATCATAGGGTGCTGCCAGAAAGATAAAGATGAACTAAAGGAAATCCGACCGCTGTCGTTTTTCCATGTCAATCCGCGTATATATACCTACATTGTCCTATATATAGATATTGTTGTATTGTAAGATTAATTAACCCATTTGGCAACCCCATATAAACATTATTGTATATTAATCATCTCTTTATCTATTTCTATTTATTTATATTTATATACATATATATATTTATTTATATTTATATCGGGAGAGATATTGGGTTCTATTGTTTTTAATGAATCTATATATCTCATTGTATCTCATTATAAAATTCAGATACATATTTGGGAATAGTCGCTGGTGTCAACATTGCAGTCCCGAAGAATTGCCTCGAGGAGCTGCAGGACAGATCTGTGGCGCCTTTGCTGGTGAGTCTGTTGCAAGGCTCGTTGATGCTGGGCTCCTTCAGTGCTTCCAGATACCAGTCACTCGGACGCTGGCACCGTTGGGGTTCGACCCAGGGTCATGGGCTTCACAAGTGGAAGTGCAGTTAGGTGCAGTTCACCTGAGGCAATACTTTGCGTTGTGGGATTTAGACTTTCGGACCGCATTTGAGAGAAGCAAAGTGTTGACCCTGTATATGTGCGAAATATCGATGCGTTTTGGGTGCCAATTTTGTGTGCGTTGATTTCTGCGAAAGGGTTACATATTTTTGATCCCTGCTGAGGCCCGCGGACAGGTCTTGGCGGTTCTTTTCGGCCTTTTGTTGTGGCTGCCCTTCACTGATGCCATGCTTGCCACAGTGCTGGCTCTTGCATGGTACGGGTTGGCAGGTGGGGCCCAAGTGGCGGTTGGCTCGTCACTGGCCTTGTTGGTGTTTAATCGGTCTCAAGGTGGACAATGCATGACAATGGATTTTCAGCGATCAACGCAGGTAGGTACTAATACTAAGCCATTCAAGCTGCTTTTTGGCTCAAGCCAGTGGCTCAAATTCCTTTGTCAGAGGGACCCGGGTCCCAAGATAGATTTTGAGTATTTCGTCGATGAAGCCGGAGGATTCGAAACCCGCTCCGGCTCCTCAAGGGCAGTCCCTGCTGCCCCTCCAGCGTCGCCAATCCCAAGGATTATCAGGAAAATGTGTGAGAAAAATGTCTCAGACAGCTGCTTGGAGCAGTTCGCAAAATATCAGGCCAGGCAGATTTGGAATAGCTATGTTCCCAAGCCTGCTGCTTCTGAATCAGGCACTGGAAGCGCCCTTGAAGGCATTAGAGCAGCCCACGATGAATACTTTCCATCTCACCCCATCGTGGAACGGGAAACATACAAGCAGCCCGAGCCGGAAGAGCTGCGTCAGACAACGTGCTCCTGGGACCGAAGAACGTAACAGAGTCTGTGAGACAATTCATAGAGCAGAAACCAAAAAAACAATTCGGATGCCACCCGGCTTTGGGGTTGACCTCAGTGCTCAATGCTTGAGCCTTCTCAGCTGGAGATCGGTGCTCGGACTGCCCAAGAAGCTTCACATCATTGGAGGGCAAATCTCCTGATCTCAAACGTGGATCAAGAGGCCCGCAGGTTCACGTTGAAGCTGCAGAGTGTTGGATAATCGGATTTGATTATGGGACCATTGAGGCAACGCGGTACGCAGACACCTATGGCTGCGTGCTCCTGGGAAATTCCAGCTGTTATGGGGGCCAGCCAGCGGAGCTCCCCCTGGTTCCCAGATAGAAGCGGCTCGCCGGGGAAATCAAGAAGAGAGCAAAGAACATTTCGATTCTTTCATGAGTTTCCATGATCTATTGAGATCAATTGCGATTTTCAATGGGTCAAGAATCATGATCGGTTTCACTGGAGCCCTGGCACAAGAATCCAGCAAAATTTGCCACGCTGTGAATTGACTGAGAGTTCCTTGGTGACTGGAAAAAAATGTTCCGTTTTTTTTTGGATTGATGTTTGAGTTCTGCCCTAGGACCCTAGGATTCGGCGATTCGGTCCTTCAGTTTGCGTACGACTCTGGCGTCAGGTGGACCACTGGTGACCTATTGCAGCACACTGCTGAACACACA
>VSDK01011021.1:163635-187609 GCA_009767595.1 Symbiodinium kawagutii | reverse complement strand
CAGGAATGCAAATATCCAAAAATATTAATGCTATTGCTCTACACTGCTTTTAATGACCTGGTCCCCATGGTGTTTAGACTTGGATTTCTAACTTGCAATGATTAAAGATGATGTATTTCACAGCCTAGTACATTGTTTCGCATTTTAGGACAGGGACCTAGATGCGGCTGGGCCGACTGGGACTTTGGCAGTGCACAGAAGTGAGTAAATGTGAAGGGGGGCTATGTTTGCGGCGAAGCGCTTGGTGCGGGATCAGACAGTTACATTATTGCATGTTGCAGTTAAAGCTTGCTAGCTTCACATTGGATTTCATCGGATATGATCGCCATAGCTCGTTTGCCTGCACCTGGGTAAGGTTTCAAGACTTTCTTTGACGTTTCTTCCCCTGTGCAATGGTCCCGAGATCAAAGAGGTTGCCTGAGAAGATCCCCATGAGCTTAAGCAGACAGGGAATTATATTCTGTAAATTGTCAAGGTGGCAGGATTCTTTGCTCTACGTAGATTCTAGTCATTCGGAACGGATGATGCCCGCTCTGTGTTGAACAAGGGCGCTATCAGCAGATGCTCAGAGCTATGTTTTATCATCATCATCATCATCATCATCAATTTCATCATCAATTGTATCATCAATTTCATCATCAATTGTATCATCAATTTCATCATCAATATCAATTTCATCATCAATTGTATCATCAATTTCATCACCAATATCAATTTCATCATCAATTTCATCATCATCTATTTCATCTTCATCATCATCAATTTTATCATCATCAATTTTATCATCAAGTTTATCATCATCTTCATCATCATCTTCATCATCATCATCAATTTTATCATCATCTTCATCATCAAGTTTATCATCGTCTTCATCATCATCTTCATCATCAATACTTTCATCATCATCAATTTCATCATCATCAATTTTATCATCATCTTCATCATCAAGTTTATCATCGTCTTCACCATCATCTTCATCATCAATAATTTCATCATCATCAATTTCATCATCATCATTTTTATCATCATCAATTTCATCATCATCAATTTCATCATCATTTTCATCATCATTTTCATCATCATCAATTTTATCATCATCAATTTTATCATCAAGTTTATCATTATCTTCATTTTCATTTTCATCATCACCAATTTCATCATCAATTTCATCATCAATTTCATCATCAATTTCATCATCAATAATTTCATCATCATCATCATCATCATCATCATCATCAATTTCATCCACATTCTCCCAATTTCTGTCCAAGTGTGGGTTGGCTCACTTCCTCCACATAGTATCTCTTTACCAGCTTCCCCTGAGCTTCATCGCCCAGGTCGAGCCACCTTCGTCGTCTCCAAAAAGCACGCATGATCCGCGCAACGGAGACGTTTGGGATGCACAGTGGGGGCTGCGGTGACCCATGGTGACCCTGGTGACCCATTGTGACCCTGGTGCCCCATGGTGACCCTGGTGACCCATTGTGACCCTGGTGACCCATGGTGACCCTGGTGACCCATTGTGACCCTGGTGACCCATGGTGACCCTGGTGACCCATGGTGACCCTGGTGACCCATGGTGACCCTGGTGATCGGTTCACAGCTAGGCCAGCTAGGCCTCCCACGGGCCTTCGTAGCAGTGGGATTTGCCTGGGGATGTCATAACATGTCATAACCAATGGCAATAGAATTCCCAAAAATACGCATATCATGAGATGGTTGATTTCTGTCACGCCGGGTTGCTTTTGTTTTATGCTTGAGGGTGAAGTTTAAGTCATGGATCATAATTTTTGGTAATGAAACTGACCAGGTAACCAGGATGGTTCATCAAGGTTTCACGGCTGGAGGTGATCTGCTTTCATGGTTGCGTCGTCTGGAAAAATGTTACGCCCAACCGGTGAAATGGACCGTTTGGTCGCTTGATGTCGCTTGTGACAACATGTGAAACCGACCAAATCAATTTTTGCCCAAGAATGGCGAGTTGATGCTCGTGAGTGATTGTTCATCAATGATAAGTTGTGACCCATATTGGCCAGAATGGAAAGAGAGAAGTTGGCCAATAATTCATATCGCTGATTCATATTGTCCAACTATCAGAATCTGTAGTAATGGTGATTGTTTAGTGTCGCTTATCATCCGCGCACCCCAATTTGTGGACTGGTATCTTGACCAGCTCATGATTTGCTCGCTCCGTTTGGCCCAGCTCCGGCAAGCCCGGTGCACTCTGGCAGAAGATCATGTCGCATCCGGAAACCATGAGGGGCTTTGTTTCTCGCCATGACCTTGGGAACATTTGGGAACACTGAAACTGAAGCATCCAAAAGATTGTTGCTGCTAAGTCCTCGCATGTTCTTACTGCTAGCATCATATTTGTCACATATGCCGTACCGAACTGAGACAGCAGTGACACCTCAGCGCATGTCGACTGCGAGGGCTGGTTTGCCATGATAACGACTGAGCCGCTGGCGCAGTTGAACAAGGGCAGCTTGGCCACAGCGAGGCATTGGGCGGTGCTTCATATTGCCTCACTGCTCTGTTCAACTGCTGTGGAGGAAGTCAATGAAAAGGGAGATCTAACATGAAAAACCAATGATCCAACATGATCCAACCACATGAAAAAGCCTTAAAAAGTCCCGAGGGAGATCCACACCGATCATGGTCCGAGATCATCCTGTGTCCTGAGGCAGATGTGCAGATGATGGGCTTGCAATATGAGGTCATGGCGGCTGTTGTTTGGCATCCTGATGATGAGTTCAGGCAGAAGCAATCGGGGTTTGAACAGAGGTGGTGTAAATCCTGTGGAACTCTGACACTTAATCGATTTTGAACTTCTTTGGATAATTCTGTTGCTTTAGAGAATTTCCATGTAAAAAATGATTTGAACATATTTGAACTTCTTTTGATTCGACCCATTGGTATAATTCCCCACCTGTCAGGTGAGGGTTGTTAGATTTTATCAGAGCTGACTTCTCCTCTCCTTGTCCTTCTCCTCCTTCCTCGCCGGACCTCAACCACGACCATCTGCGGCCAGTGGTGGCTGCCGGACCTCAAAGATGTGAGAAAAGATCACAGAAAGATTGTCAAAAGATATGTCAGAAAGAATGTCAGAAGAGATGTCAGAAAGAATGTCAGAAGAGATGTCAGAAAGAATGTCAGAAGAGATGTCAGAAAGAATGTCAGAAGAGATGTCAGAAAGAATGTCAGAAGAGATGTCAGAAAGAATGTCAGAAGAGATGTCAGAAAGAATGTCAGAAGAGATGTCAGAAAGAATGTCAGAAGAGATGTCAGAAAGAATGTCAGAAGAGATGTCAGAAAGAATGTCAGAAGAGATGTCAGAAAGAATGTCAGAAGAGATGTCAGAAAGAATGTCAGAAGAGATGTCAGAAAGAATGTCAGAAGAGATGTCAGAAAGAATGTCAGAGAGAATGTCAGAAAGAATGTCACAAGATATGCCAGGAAGAATGTCAGAGAGAATGTCAAAAGATATGTCAGAAAGAATGTCAGAAGATATGCCAGAAAGAATGTCAGAGAGAATGTCAAAAGATATGTCAAAAGGTATGCCAGAGAGAATGTCAGAAGATATGTCAGAAAGAATGTCAGAAGATATGCCAGAAAGAATGTCAGAGAGAATGTCAGAAGATATGTCAGAAGACATGTCAGAAAGAATGCCAGAAAGAATGTCAGAGATAATGTCAAAAGAAATGTCAGGATAGAATGTCAGAAGAAATGTCAGAAGATATGTCAGAAAGAATGTCAAAGAAGATATGTCAGAAATAATGCCAGAGAGAATGGCAAAAGATATGTCAGAAAGAATGTCAGAAGATATGTCAGAGAGAAATGTCAAAAGATATGCCAGAAAGAATGTCAGAGAGAATGTCAGAAAGAATGTCAGAAGAGATGTCAGAAAGAATGTCAGAAGGAATGTCAGAAGAGATGTCAGAAACAATGTCAGAGAGGATGTCAGAAGATATGTCAGAAGACATGTCAGAATATATGTCAAAAAGAATGTCAAAAGATATGTCAGAAAGAATGTCACGAGATATGCCAGGAAGAATGTCAGAGAGAATGTCAAAAGATATGCCAGAAAGAATGTCAGAGAGAATGTCAAAAGATATGTCAGAAGAGATGTCAGAGAGAATGTCAAAAGATTTGCCAGAAAGAATGTCCGAGTAGAAAGTTGTCAGAAAGAACGTCAGAAGATGTGCCAGAAAGGATGTCAGAAAGAATGTCAAAACGTATGCCAGAGAGAATGTCAGAAGATATGTCAGAAAGAATGTTAGAAGGTATGGCGGAGAGAATGGCAGACAAAAGTGGAGTCAACAAGCGGTGATGACATGACATGGCGGGGATCACTCGAAGTAAAGTAATTTTTTCACATGGGTCAAGATAGTTCAAGTTGGCATATGGTACATGGCCTACTTGCCTTGTTGCCTTTGTCATATCTTGTCTTGGTTGTTTCGTAAACCACCGTATTTTTTTGAATGCACCCATGATTATATGTCAAAAAATTGTTTGAGGAGATGACAATGTGGCAACACTTGCCTTGTTTGTCCCTGAGAAGCGACGGGCGCAAGTGACTCCTGAAACTGTACTGCCAGAAAACTGGAGACAGGTTGTCATTGGTATATATAGGTAAAATAACTCGCACATTGGCAATCGTGAAGGCTTCTTAACTATCAAATCACTTGTCTAATCTTGTTTACCATGCGGCTTATGGCTTATATGATTGCTAATTGCTTATGAACTTACATGCTACTTGGCTCAAGCCATTTTAACTCAAACCCCATCCCAAAAAATATCCCGTCATGGCGAGTTCTTTCGTTCTGTTCGCAATGTGGAGTCACATGGCCACGGGAGCCCGGCCGGCCTCCATGGCCGTCGGGCTTCAGGGTGACTATGCCTATTTCGCCCGAAGAACCTGGGGCTTTCCGACAGGATCCTTCAGCTTCAGTGTGGTCGACATTTCCGACCCAACGAATCCATGGGTCGTTGCTTCGTTCCTCGACAACCAAGACCAACTCGGTGGTTTGGACATGGCCATCCGGGGAAGCTATGCCTACCTGGTGGGAGACCGCTTGAACAATTCTGGTGTACTTTGGTCATGCGACCTGTTTCTTTTAAGAGCTGTGAGCATTTCTGACCCCACCAACCCGGTCATTGTACACACCATGCAACTTCCCAATGCCACGTTGGCTGACAACGAGTGTTCCACTAGCAGTGGCATCACCATTGTGGATGACTATGCCTTTGTTGTGGGTTCTTTTGGGTTGGCAGTCGTCGACATTTCTGACCCGACGGACCCAGTCATTGCATGGCTTGGCCTCAAACCTGCGTACAGTGGCCCATACCGCTACAATGGTATTACCATTCTGGGTGACTTCGCGTACATTTCCGGTGTGGGTGAGGCGAATTATACCACTCAGTGCGGCTCCGGTTATAACTGGTACCCTTGCAATCTCGTGCAATGGGGTTATGGCCTGACAGTGGTCAACATTGCAGATCCATCCACCCCACGCCTCACAGGCCGGTCTCATACATGGGAAACCGGCCTCGATAACGGTTTTGAATCTTTTGGCAGCTTTTTCACGGCAAACATCGCCGTTGTGGGTGATTATGCCTACCTTGCGCTCCAACATGTCCGGCGCGCTTTTAACGTTTCCGACCCGAGCAGGCCACACAGGTGTAATGGAGGAATGGATACCAGCAGTCATGATGACAGTGGTATGGTAATTGTGGAAGGTCATGCCTGTTTTGCTACAGGGAGCCGCTGGAGTTGTTGGACAAAGGCATCAAAGGCTTCGTCCGGGATCACTTGGACGTGGGTGGATGCCTGGGCCCTCGGCCCAGCTGTAACTTCAGGAGACTATGCCTACATTGCCATTCCACCCGGCGTGGCAGTTTACAACATTTCTGCACCAACCAACTGGATCTTTGTAGGCTCAACCCCCACTACAACGAGGACAAGTAGCACAATCACTACAGTGACAGCCACGGCAACAACAACCACGGCAACATTCGACAAAAATGCTGCGCAAGCGGTGGCAATGTCAGCCTTTGCTATTGTTCTTGGTGTCATCGCACTCTGGCAGCATTGGCTTGCCTAGGAACGACAAATTTGCCTAGGAACTCTTGGCAAAGAGCTTTGAATAAAAGAAAGAAATTGCATGAAATCGCCTTTGTCGAATTCATCTCTTGACGGCTTGGGAGGAGCTGTTTGCACAGCACGAGTGGAGCTCCTCGTGGCTAATCAAACTATGCTGCATTGAAATATGCAGCTTTGCTTTTAACTTTTATTGAGGGTCTGTTCGGAGCTGGCTCTCCCTTCATTTTCCAGTGCACAGGGTTGCCAAAAGAGCCCCAGGACGCGGGTAGAGGCTTCAAAGAAAAAGCATACGCGACACTTGTTAACAATAGTCATTACAGCCCATTGTCGTCGTTGCTGCTGTTGTTGTGGAGCACAGTGGTACCATTTACCACCACCATGCCACACACCGCGGCACTAACGCGCAGGCAGCAGCAGCAGCAGCAGCCCGGTATCTCGAGCCGCAATCATAGTTGGTTGATCGGCTGCGGCAACTGTGAAGTAACAACTGAGGTCAGCCCACCAGAAGCTGGTCCCAACATAACCCTCAAATTTGATCCATGTTCGATATGAATTAGATATGATTGATATGATGGTCAACCTATGGTTAGTTGTGGCTGCCAACTTTGCCACGTTTCGACCTCTTGGACGTCAGGTGCAGCGCCGACTGCCGGGCATCGATTCTCCCGTACTGGAAAGGCTGTCAGTGGTACTGAGTGTGGCACCCAGCGGAGCTTTCTTGGCATGTCTCGGCAGGTCATCACCAGTTGGTTGTGGAATGAACATCGGTGTGGCATTGGTGGATTGTTTGAACTGTTCAGTATTTTTGGTCGGGGTTGCTCTTAGTGAGACAATGCAAAACTGTAGCTTAATAGATTGCAATTTCTGAGGGCACTTGAAGTGATCCAACTCGGCTGAACCACCGGCCAGTAGCAGATTGAGATTGCTGGAAGTAATATCACGTCAATGCAGTAAGTAACACACTTTGGAAGGCCATGGGCATGACTTCCAGTTCGCTCAGCCAAGCACCAAAGGATGAGGTTAATCCACGGTACCAAGAGAGAAGATAGATGGCCTATAATCCCAGTGGCAGTGACATCCAGAAGTTGGAACAGCCACCAGTTGCATCCTGTCACCAATTCTTGGCTTTGTGTTGCTTTGTGTATGTAGGTTTTGATGCACTGCATTGAGGCACAGGTCTGACTGCACAGCTGTCCTGGGCGTATTCTCAACTGATGTAGGGAGCTCAGAGCTTGCAAGTGAAGGATCCTCAATGTTGGCATCTTTGGAATCCGTGGGAGATTCCAAAATGCGAAGCCCCAAAATTGATTTTTAATGTTGGCTTTCGTAGACTTTTGCCTAACAGCGCCGAGCTGCTTGCAGCATCCAAAAGTATTGAAGGCTGGAAATGTCCTTGGAAAGCTCCTGGAGCTGTAGGACTTGGAGAGGATTTTGCAAGCAGAGAACCCGAGGTATTCCTTGACAATTCCGCAAGAAGCCATTGCTGTGGCCATTGTAGCGGTGGTTCAACCTGGTTACTCTGCCCCTTGGCAGCTTTGTTACCCAGAGTGCATGCAGCGGTGCCGGACACTGATCTCCACATCCCGTTGCTTCTGCAATCACCTCCATCCAAGATCAAACATTTTGCTTACTTTTTTTTATCAGTTTATGATGTTTATGATCATTTGCGATTTCTCAATGGTGCCTGTACTTCTCGCCCAAAGCTTGTCTCTCCCACGTCAGCTTGGTCACTGGGACTCTAGCAAGATCTTCATGGCTTTCCCATAGGCATTACTTTGCCCAAGTCCACATCATGTCTATTGATCTACCCCTTTGTCTATTTGAGCAACAGTCCAAACTCCGGCTGCCATGGGTTGTAAGAAATCTTGAAAACATGAGGTAAGCGATGGGACCTTCCCAAATAGCGATACCCCTTTTGTAATCTCTTTTATTGTTAAGGGTACTGGGAGTGTTTTACACACAAGCGATACCCCCCAGAAAATCATAACGTGGAAAGGTGCCGAAACTGTGGCATGCGATGGGACCTTCCCAAATTTGTGCATGGCATTGATTTCGAACCAGAGTTTAGCAAGTCGCACATTTGGCGCCTTTAGAGGTCCATTTGTGCATACTTCTCCTATGGTTTCGGCAGGTCTTTTTTGCATCTATGCTGTCTATGCCCCCATGGTGTGCTGTCTATGCCCCCATGGTGTGCTGTCTATGCCTTCATTTGTGTAGTTTGTTGGTCTTATTCAGCCTACGCTATCGGATACGCTTAAAGAAATCATCTCATCCTTGCAGCCCCGGCAACGGCTTAGGCTTCCTTGCGCTTGATTCGGCCTGAGGATGGCTTGGTGCAGACCCTGGTCTCAGGGGGGACCTCTGCTTACGCAGATGTGCCCACCGAAGAGGTGCAGCACCTGACAGGGGGTCCGCAACGACATCCTTTTGCATCTGGGAGGTCGATCAGATTTCTAAGTTACCAGGGACATCCAGGGACAGTTTGTGAAGTGGCTTCTGACGATTCCAATTTGATTGCTTTAAAATTTCCGGATGCGATTGTTTATACTATTATAATACTCGTATGGTACTTTTTCACTCTCATAACAAGTTCCCCCATGTTTTTTATTGGCGGTCCCTCCTGCAAGTATGAAATCCAATGCTGTCTCGCCAACAGGACTCAGAATTAAGCACCTCATAGAATTTGAAGTCAGCAATATTGAGGATGCTTGCTCCAGACGTGGTGGATCCCTTTCAGATGGAGAGCAGGGCAATGAATTAGGAATAATGGTAGTAATTGTTGGATCGTTGTTCACTTGTTTCCTATCAATGACGGGGACAATCTTAGATCATCTCAGAACTAAGGTTTGCCAGTGGATTATCAATTCATATCAATTCCACGGGTGGGGCATGATGGAGTGTGGAGAAGACATCCAAAGTGTCTAAGAGAAAATGCGTTGTGAGCCCAAGGACCTGTATCCAGTGGACCTGAATCCATGCAGTAGGTTGGCATGCCCAGCCAGCACAACCAATTCCTTTGCAGGTTCAAATCATCTCAAATTCACTGGCTATTCATTCTGATGAAGATGTTGATTTTTCTGGCAAAGCGCTGATTAATGGCTTTGAACCACTTTTTTGCAGGTATGCTATTTGGGCTGGTGAAACCGTGCAAAACAACGAGCCCATTTTCCTTGCAGGCCGCTCAACTGATTCTGGAGGTGAGCTATGGATCGCGGGCGACCAACTACACGTCACTCAGCTAGACCAGTTCGATCAGAAGGTATATGCATGGTGGGCCTGGAAAAGGATGCACAATAGGAATAAATCTGTGAAACATTTGCCTCGCCAATGGCAGCGAATGACTTGAAGTACATCCCTTTGAATCACTTTTCATCGCTTCTGATTCACTTCTGATGGTTTGAGACGCCGGTCTCAGGATTTCCATTATCCGCTCAACCATCACTTCGAATTTCAAATTTCGGTACCTCGGCTGCATGGAAGCAGTGCAGTAATGGAGCCAGCTGGAACTAGGCGCTGGCAATAGTTTATTGGGAGTTGGTGAGCCCCATGACGGCCATGCCAAGCTTTAGGCTACTCTACCAATCAGACTTTCTATCAATTTTGCAAGAGCGGTCCTCACCACATTCTGCAAAACATAGCAAGATCGCACGACAAGCTTGATTTTTCGATACCCCAAAATGTAACAAATGTGTCGCATCGATTGCACCTTCCCTGGGCTCCAGTTTGGCTGCGCAAGAAATTGCCTGCACACCGTGGAGATCACCGCTGGACCCTGCGCTCACCAGGTTCCCTGACCCTGCATCGCTAGCACCAGCCGCTGCCACGCTTACTGGACTGGCGGTGCTGGATGGCAGCGGCCAACTTCCCATGCGACCATATGCGACCCATGTATTTCGAAGCTGGGCGAAATCGCCGCAGTGCATGGAAGAGACCATGGATAACCATGGCAAAGGTGACAGTGAAACTTTCATACAGTTTGAAAATAGAAACTTAAATCAGCATTGGTCAGAGTTCTTGAAAGACATCAGAGCAGCAAGATGTGTTGAACTCCCAGAGTTTAGTTTCTAAATCCAGTAACGCTACAGTTCAAGTACGTGAGAGTCATGCTGATGGTGGAGGAATGCAATCGCTGGAGGACTTGGAGAGTTTTTCCCGTATTTTCAAGGAATCGCAGTCGATGTTAAGTCGATGTTGGTGTTGACATGAACTATGTATGGTTAAAGATGGTATGGGATGGCTGCCGCACTGTAGCGATTGCAGATGTTTCATAAGCATTTTAATCATTTTACGTCCGAATCCAACGACTTTTCAGGAAAGATCATCTCAAACTGCCATAGCTCCCCACGGTGACGTTGCTCCCTCGTTGGGATCAGCCAGCACCAAGGACCCAAGGCGAAGTCAATATTTGGTCTTTGCCAATCCCAACACTGGAGGCACGCCATGGCACCACCACATGGCGTTGGGCGTTGGGTGTACAAAAAGTTGGGTAGCGCTACCCATGGAGATGTTTAGATGGTGAGAAGTTGCTGATACCGGGAACCTGGTATTAATATGTCAACCGTCAACCCTAGTGATTGATGAACCGCTTCTTTGTCCTTGAGCATCCATGAGGCCAACAAGGCATGGTTCGCATTGGTTAGCCATTGGTCATGTCAATCCATATGCGAGTGAATGGTTGATGTTTGGCTCAACATGGCAGCGCCGTCGGCAGGTCGCTCTCGCACGGTGAGGGTGGTGGCTTCGAAGAATGACCCCAATGCGACGCTACAATTGCGAGTCGATGGAACGGAGTGACTGGGACCGATGGATCATTCTCATCATCCCCCATCATCGTCATCACGATCATCCTGACAACCGCATGTGTTTGCAGCACTTTTCGGGTTGCCGATGGTTGCTGCTAAACACCCCTCATGATCCCCCTGTCATCCCCTGTCACATCCTGTCAGTTCAGGTGGGAGCATTTGGAATCCGGTATCCGAACCAGGCTTGGGGGCGGCATAGCGGCAAAACACCGTGGTGGAGGAAAGAGCCGATGTGATCAATCTTTTTGAGCTATGCATGCATCCATCCCATTTTCATCCATTCGTCTCCATTTGCGCATTTTGTTGTGACATGTTGTGACCTTTGATTCCATGACTGCTCATGACTCTTGACATTCACAGAGCCAGGGAAGGGCCACCTCCCTGGTGGCACCCTTGGACCTGGTGGGTCGCACCGTGTTTAACACGGTGTGTTTCTCCTCGCTTTCGACAGGTACATTGAGGTTCTCAGCCATGCATGGCTTCAAGTGGAGATTCGAGTGACAGCTTCGTCGTTCGATGCAGAATCTTTGGCCTGGGACCCTGGCTGAGACTAGGAACATTAGGAACCCCAGGGCCCTCCGCTGAGCATCAGTTCACTACATCGGAGCATGTAGACATGAATTATTGGATAGTTCTTGGTGAGTGATTGTTTGGGATTTTGGATCAGCTGATTTCGATCTAGGGTAGGTGCACCCATGGCAGTACAGATGCCAGCATATAGACGAATGCAGAAGCGGCACAAGCATAGCACAGAATCACGGGATATCACGTGCCTTGCCAAGGTCTATGAAGTCTTGGTGTCTCGGGAATTGCTATGCCACGTGCTTTGCCGCACATGCTATGGCCCAGACGAGTCTCATTGCATATCATGCCGCGCTCCGTATGTGTTGAACAATGGCACTTGTCAACAGACAGCTTCTTGGTTGGCACAGCTATCATTAAACACCCTCAAGCATCATGAATCATCATCAATCATCAGCAGCCATGATGAATTCATTGACTCTCACCAGCCATCATTAATTAATTCATTAACCATCATTCTCGGCTGTTTCTGTTTTGTTTGAGCCTACTATATGCTTTAACTTTGCGCTTCGCCAGTTGGGCACTCATCATGCCACTTTGCAGATCTCACAGCCTCTACACGGTTTGGAGCAGCTGAGGGGTGTCCTCCGACGAAGTACTATGACTGGCAACTTGGATTTGAACATGAAACGTGTGATCCAAGTCATGTCAAGTACTTAAGCAATTTTAAGCAGACTACTTTGTACTTTAGATCTGAAATTGTTTTCATATGCACTTTGTTGCATTTGCTGCCGTGCTGACATAGCATCCATTCATTCTAGGGAACAGCTAGACCTAGCGAAACTCAGTGACAATAGATGTCTCTATTTGTGAGAGCCGCCCATCAGCCAGCTTCGAAACTGGAATGGGTTTCCTACCATTCGTGGTCTAATGTTTGGAACTCCCTGGAATCATTGTCTAAGATTGTCAAGAAGACTGTTTGGTGCATCTAACATCATCTAATCATGACTATTGATTGACCCCTAAAACAACATATCAACATGCAAAACACGTCAAAACACATGCATATTCCGTCATTTTTTATCATTCCTAAAGCTCCGGGGTACTCATTTCGACACCGACGCTTCGCGCAAGCTGCAAGGACGACTTATCAATGCCAGCCTTGCCACGAAAGCTGCGCCCAGTGTGAAGGCCACTGCAGCGGTTCCATGCGATTCCTGCATGTTCGCGGCTAAGCAGACCTTGGGATTCTAACAACCATGATGCTTTGATCTACCAAAAGGTGTTTTTTTTGCTGGTTTGACCATTTTTATCAATTTATCATAATTTATCTACTGGTGGGATGTTGAACTTCCTGATTCAATTTAACATAGTCATTAATCAATCCAATCCAACCACTTGAGGTGGTCCATAAGCAGCTCAACCAGCCAGGCCCATCAGCCACGGCCTGCACGCAGTGCCCAGCACTCTATTTGCTGTCGCCGCCACTGGGCCAAGAGGCACATCCGAACCTCGTGGAGGGTAGGGTAGCCATGAGTAGCCATGGGTAGCCAGCATGCCGTGGATACCTCGAAGCCGTCCCCCCCGTTATGATCAGAAACCAATGGTTCCATGGCACAAGCCTTGTGATGTCAGTGATTTGTCAATGATGTGCTTGGAACGGTTGAGATGATTTTTACTAACGATGACTTGGTACGTGTTGGTTGCAGTTGCATAGCAAGTTGTGACTGCGTGGGGCTCCAAGTTGAAAAGATCTTAGTGGGCTCCAAGTGGATGCAACGTACCAACCTGGAGCATGAAACGCAAATCTTTGTCCCTCTTGCCCTGCCGTTTCGGGTGGTTAGAGGCATGGTTGAAACCCTTACATGATCAGTTTGCCAAAGAATCCCAGCAGATCAATTGGTCATAATCAGTCCAACTGTTGGTTTCAACATTTTTCAACCATAGCTATGCCATCGTTGCTGGAATCTTGTGCTGCTTCCATGGTCAGTAGTCGTTCATTGCTACCACTTCGTTAGCAGTTCCCCATGGCCCCACGGATCCGCCCTGGGACCAGGACGCCATGAGCGCTCCCTGCGTCCTGCGCTGCTCCTCGGGCCGTTTCGCACATCCCAAGAGTCGCAGGTGTCGCAAGCCGCCCACCGCGCCGGCCCCGCAGCTGCAGGGGACTGCGCATGTTACGAGGGTGGAGGATGTGTGCTTTTCTTTGGGGAGCTATAGTCATGACATGAAGAAACACCAAACCTAAGGCTTCCTAAGGCTATCTAAGGGGTTTTTGGTCGCATGAAAGGATGAAAAACCATGAGCAACCCTATGAACAGGACGTCACTTTCTTGCAAGTCACCTAAAGTGGGGGAAGGTTTTGGTACTCCAAACAATTCAGTTTGCATCATGATAATGTTACAAGGCATCTTCCAAGATCCAAGTTTTGACTCCTTCGACTGAAGACACGGAAGTCTGGAAACATGCTTTCCCTAGCGCTCCCAAGTACTGTGTGAGAAGGTATCTGGGGGCTGGGGACTGTCTGACAAACTATAGGGTCCAAACCCTCGCTGGTCAAAAATTGAAATTTAACGTGTTCAGCTACTTTTGGGATATTCACATATGTTCAGCATATGCTCACTCATGTGCCCCCCTCATCCCCACACCGCTTCCATTGTGGTGGTCATTTTGCTCGACTCGACCGCCACCCATCGAGCTGTGCATGGCCATATGGTATGGCAACTCAGCTGCAACTGGCGTCGAACTGGTCCAAGTTGTTTTTGGCACAAAGCCTAGGGTCAAGGAGGTTCAATGTTGTTGAACTCACCACTTTGGTGTGTAAAGTAAGCATAGTTTGCATACAAGCAGCCCCAAGTACCATCGTACCAATCCAGATTCTTCTAAGCCAGCTGATTGGGACACACAAAGAGCGTCAACCAATCTCCCCACAAAGTCTTCAACATGCCACCCTGCTGAGAAACGGTGATTCAATCCTCGGTTCGACGGGATGAGAAGTTTAGGTGCTTAACACCGGCGTTATATCAATGCATGATGCAGCGCATGCATTTTATTTGCAACTAATTTTCCAGTCCAGGCACTGTCACTGACTTGCGCTTGGCAAATCTCTTGCCAGGCCTGAAAAGGCTGTCATAAATTGATAGGTGGACATCTAGTTTGCATACTCTGCGATATGAGTTTGACTGCCAATATGCAAGCTAAGCACATGAAACTTCGGCCGTGAAGGCCATCGAAGTTCTTGTTTCGCCAGTGAAATCTCAGCCAGCTGGATGTAAGCTTGTATGCTACGGTCCTGAGCTCTCAAATGGAACCTTCCTCACACACACACATAAACACACACACACACACACACGCTGAGTAAATGTAAAGTTGCATAGGATGATGTGATAACATGGTTTTAGTTTCAAGGTATATTCTGATGAACAAATCTTTGACGAAGGTAAAGCCCACACACAGCACTGAGCGTTGGGAGCAAGTCAAAATCGGTATTGACAGTGGGAGCCGAGAGGCGCAAGCTGTTAGCATCCTTTCCGCCACGCCTTTGCCAAGGTAGCGGTCATTGAGTTCCGACACCCGATGGAACCGTGCAAGCTGACTCCTTATGAGGCGGCAGGGTTTCAATCCAGATGGTCCATGGGGCAAAAGGGTGGGAACATGGAAGGGAGAACCAGCATTGCAACCATTAGATTCGACGGCATGTGACGGCAGTTGGCCAGCAACAGAAGTACTCAGAAGCTCTGTTCAACCACATGGATGGGCACACCGAGAACTTGCTGGAATTGATCGGTGCTGGCTGAAATAGCACCGGATGGTCGAACGAATGGACCCACTACTTCGCACATGCATCAAGAGAAAGTTGCGTGGGAACAAGGTCTTGAACAAAGGATTGGCAAAACCTGCCAAGTCTGAGCAAGGTCACTCATGAATCCATTCGCTTGAATACCGGGTTGCTATGTCCAACACGAGCGGGCTGGACAAATTACGCATGTCAGCGCATGAAAGACCCTGGCTACAACGCCTGATGGCGAGTCCACAATTGCTGCCAAGTAGCACGCATTGCTCCATGAGTTTCAGGAGTTGATCGCCCGGGGCTCTGCTCAAATAATTTCCAAGAGCAAAGGATAGCCACGCCACCACAACTCTGCACTTAGTTCGGCTGCACGTGTTTGGGGACAGACGAACTGTGGGTTGAAGGGCTGACTAGATAAACATGACTGTTGTCTACTGTCTTGAGATGTAGTATATAGAAAAATCAAAAAACACATTTTTGATGATAGCTCAGCTAGTTTAAGATGCTGCGGGAAGACTTTTTAAAGAAATTTCATCTTAGATGCCAGCACTTTTGGCCGAGCTACATTCCAAGCCTTCCCCTGCAACTCAGGGTAAGGATGTTGCGTCGATCTCAATCGTTTTGGGCAGAATCTGCGAACAGAATGCCTTGGATAAGATGGTTGGTGTGGATTCTATGGATAGTCGGTAAAGGATGGTCAATGCATAGTTGATTGATTCAAATAAATATTGATGGTTGGCTGGCAACGGATAAGGGCTTGATAATGGATGGTTGGCAATGGATTGTTACCAGCTAGATATCGGAAGCTTGGTAGTGGATGGTCGATAGTAGGTGGTTGACTATATATATATGGATGTTGAATGACGGGGGTTGATTTGAGCGGAAAGTTTTAATAGTGGTTATTGGTTGATGGTTGAGAATTAATGGGTAAAGGCTATGATATACAATCATATTTGATGATATATGTTATGGTGATGGGGGGTTGGAAAACATAAATATCTATGTCCAAGGATAGTTGAGAATGAATGGTTGGTCATGGTCGGTTGCAATGGATGGTTGGTCCAGCATGGTTGATAGTACTGATGAATGGTTAATACTTGATGGTTGTTGTTAGTGGATGGTTGGGGGTCAAGACATGATGGCACCATACATCCTGTTCGGATACCCTTATGATACCAAATTTGTGGTTTGGAGGAACCATCTTGCAGCACTAGCGCCGGCCCCGGTGCACTATTTACATCGATGTTAGCAATCTATTGCATCATGACTACCGCTCAAAGCATCAGTGAACATTTCTTCTTTTACAGTTGCAGAACCGTGGTTTGACAATTTAAACAAGTGTTTGTTGACCCAGAGAACAGATAGCAGTACATAGAAATACCTAGCAGCACTGCACCATTGCCACCTAGGAACTTCCAACCGTGTTGCTTTGCCCAAAGCTTGAACTGCTGCCAGCCAACCAATAGCTTTTGATCGTGCTCACCATCACCCCAGTAGTCATAATCCAAAAGGGTTTGCATGACATTCCCGGCAACCAGTTGATCCACACCCAAACATAGCGCATGCATCGAGTCAAATCTGATCATTTGCGGAATGAAGTGTGGGAGCTCGAACAGGGGACCTCAGTTGCACCAAGCAGTGTGAAGAAAGAGAGACCTACTATAGGCGAACGTGTTTTCAAGGAATGATCAAAAGCACATATTCTTGAAGCGTGAGCTTGGTTCATCCCCGAATCAAGAAACAGCTGAAATACAACTAGCATATTGTTGCAGCCAAGAACTTCGAAGGGTGTTCTAATCAAGACAAACAGCTACATCGTGTCAGCAAGGAACATTGTTGTCCAGGCTTGACACTTACCTGGAAAAATTCTTCGTAGGAGCACCTTCGCTTATCCATCAGTCTTGCCGGGCTCTGCATGAATGTATCTTTGTGCGCATAGCACAGGTGACAAATGTAGTTGCACCGGTACCATCTTGCAAGTTGAAGAATCTCCTAAGAGAAATCTCGCAGCATAACAACAAAGTACATACACCCTAGGTATACCCAACAAGATGCAATGATGTACGTCATTAAACATTGAGAGAAGCTGATGTTTTAAACAAGATGCCACTAGATACTTCCAATCGCCACGCAGCTCGGTTACCACCATCTTCTTCAGCTGGGTGCATGTGGAATTTGAACTTGAAGCTAATGATGGATCATATAGGCGCTTCAGGGATTCGACAACCTTAGATAAGATAAAGTATTGTGCTGAACATTAAACTCACATCCAGCCAGGGTCGATACAGTTATATACATCGAGGTCTATAGTCTAGTTTATTTATTTACCCAGTAAGTGGTGTCCGGTGAGTGGCTGTTCGGCTGCGAAGGCAAAGCACGACACTTTTGACATTGAGCAGGAGCACATTTCAAGGAGTGAAAATGCAGCAAAGAGTCTGGGTCGAGGAATGCCCACATGGTATCGGAGCCAACACTCAAATCCTGAGTTGAATTGAATGCTCAGCAAACCTCTTGCAATATAGTTGTAGTAACTGAATATAGAAAGATATATATAGTGATTTTTTCCGTTCTGCGCACACAGATATTGCATCCATTGGATTTTCTCATATACCTGTGCATTCGATTGTACATACAAGACTACATGTACTGTAAACAAACATTTGAAAAAAAAAAGGCATTCATACTCTGATCCAAGGCTCCTCTCTACACATGAATAGTGGCCAAATGTTGGACCGGTTTGGGTCGGTCACAACACCCACACTAAATACCATGATGGAATCGCCAGCTTCGGTGTATTGCGCCCCATCCCCCCATAGGTAGAGTGGAACATGACTTCCATCACTCAAATCTCCCAAAGGGGACCTGACCTCTTTGAGATGTGACCAATACTTTGGCACAGTTGCCTCCAAGTTTGGCCAGATGCCCGACCTCATCATCCAGCCAAATAGTCGATCAGGGATCACAATCGGCATAGGCCTGGACAAAGTGTCAAGTGTGTGCAGGATGCTGCAGCCAAAGTTGGCACATGACATGTTCAAACATGTTTATATTCATACCCTACTTGGATCAGGATGATGGGCTCACACAGAAAGAATCACCGTTTGTTGTATGCCTTTCTTTGACAACATAGTCGCCATCTTCTTGCAACTCCCAGAGAGGAACATCAATGTGTTCAAGTGGTACCTTAAAGGCGAGGAGCAAGCCAAGCAAATACAGGCATTCATGAACAACCTTGTTTTTACATATATGTGCAAACGCTCAAACTTTAAAGCTGAGGTGCTGTTGCGTCAGGGTTTTTGGCTGACAATTTACGCAACATATCACGCTTGATGTTCTGAGGGTGTTTTCCATCAGATCCGGTTGCTTTCAGAGTAGCACACAAGCCTCCCAAAGACCCCACCCCCTGCCACTCTATCTCCTGCATCAGTGGGACATAGGCTCGTGGAAACTCAACAGAGGGACACAATCACAATTCAATTATGTTGATGCATGAAACATTTGTCCTTGGCTACATAGTGCAAAGTTTCCTGGGCTTGTTTGAAGGATCCATCCTTGGACACTTCAACGATTCAGGGCTGATAGATTTCATACATCGCAACGTGCAACGTAATTAAACCCAAAATATTGGCAAGTTTCTCCCAATCCGCTTTGCTTGAGGAGATATGAGGACAATGGCGAAACAGAACTGGAACCTGCGCAGGGACACCCAGATCATGGGAAATTCAAAATCAAGGAGCCAAAGTAATCACAGAAACTCATGGCTCATAGCTGAATGTTCTTAGACAAGCAAAATCGCATTTTTGCGGAATGACCCATGTCCATGCGGTGTTTCCTATTGCAGGGCAATATTCACTGCATGGCCCACATCCAACTATGGCACCACATATCATTGTACATATCCTCGAGCTGTACCAGCATTGTCACCTGAATACATTTTTCAGGTGGTTACCCAAAATGCGGCTGCGCACAAAATCGAAAGATAGATACATATACAGAAGTACATGCAACATAGGCAAATCTCTGTTTTAAAAGTGTAGTTAACATTTGCTCTATGACTCGTTCTTAAAAGCATCAGTGGATTGGTTCACTCATGTGTCAGCCGTCTCACTTGCTACTTCGAGCTCAAAACGTTGGGAACTAGATGTCTTGGAACACAAATGCCAACCACTACCCACAAACATATATGTGAGTTGGTTACAAATACACACGCACACACACACACACACACATATATATATATATATATAAACATTTTTTCAAATATATTTATGTATGTTAAATATACACTAGCTCCCAAATTGCTCTGACCCAGAACGTTCAGACTTCTCAGGTCGCGCTGAAGTACCATGTGCGCCACTACTCCGCAGCAGGCGCAGCTGGAGTAGCAGGGCTGGCCGGCTGAGTAGGGGCCGCTTTGGCTTTAGCCTTTGCTTTCGGAGCAGGCGGTTCCTAGGCTCTCAATGGACAAACGATGACATGTGTTGGTGTCCAAATGTTAAAACACATTTATGTATATACTTGTTTATGTTCCGATGCCTATGATTGTTCAGAATTGCAGTTTATAACTTGCAAAGGTGCACTAGGACGGGCGTGCGACAACTGCTGATGATCAAGCTGATAGTAACCAAGGTTCAACAGTCAGTTTGATGGATCGCACTGTCCCGGTGTAGCTTGTGATGGCTGCTTCACATTGTCGCAGTGCTGCTTCAACCTTCTGCTGTATCTCTGGTCGGGATTTCAAGTCATCGTCCAATTTCTCAGCATAGCAGGCTTCCAACTCAGTCTTGGCTTTCTCAAGCGACCCCTTACGGGATTCAAGTTCCTTGCTGAAGCCTTCCAGCAATGATTGGGACCTAAGTTTGGAACAAATGGCCAGTGTCCAAAACAACTTGTGTGATGCAAAATTTAGAAATTGCACCAACATAGATAATGCAATGTGTCAGCCAAAAAAGGGGTATATTGAATTTCAAGACTTCCTGTGTATGTATATGTACTTTATATATATATATATATGTGTGCGTGTGTATGTATGATCATGCATTCGGCCAATCGTTGTCAAGATACACTCTGTCGGAATCCTTGCACTTGGAATCCCAGTTCATGAGCTCGGTGATCTTTGCACTCAACACACAAATCTTGTTCGCAACAACTTTCTGCACGTTCACTGGTTTTGGCTTTTTGTTCGGCTTTCCAGGAGCAGGAGGAGCTCCATCAGCTGGTGCTCCAGGATCGCCACCAGCAGCTGGAATGGCTGCAGTGTGGAACCCCGGTGCCTTGTTCTGGAGTCGTGCGATGTCACCGCCAGTTGCGAGCTGCCTCATGAGATATATAGATGTGGTTGTGTACATGCATGGCATGTTTCTCGTTGCAACTGGACTGAAATTGTGTTCATCCATATACTCGTTCACATGGTAAAAGAAAATCAAAACTATGCATGACTACTCAGAGAAGCTATGACAAGGTACAAAGCTTGACGTGTTTGATTTTCATCAAGATTTCCAGAAGCTGCCAAGTTCAAAGACAATTCGTCCTCGCACTCGTCTTCATAGACCATGGAGTCCCACACACGGACCAGCTCATGGTCCTGTCCATCGCATTGTTCGTCATCATTGCAAATAGCTTCCATATTTGGTATCAGTTGTTTGTGCAAAATTTAACATAAACACATCCAAATTGAACGTGTCATCTTCCTAATTTGCAATTACGGGATGAAATTAGTACTAGAATAATGCGAACCCTTAATTACTGTATGTCGGAACTCCAGTCCTCCTTCTCCTTGCCGGTAATCACGTTGACGAAATCAGGGTGATCTTGCCAATACACAATTGGGTCGTCTGGTTGTTTTGATTCCTCCTGTTGTTTCTTTGCGTCTCTGAGCTGTTTTGCAATGCCTGGTCCATATTGAGCTTTCAACTCCTTATATGAACACATTCGATGTTTGCCCTTGCGTTTCGTGCTCATCTTACGGGAAGCATTCACCACCAGTGAGGACTGCATCCAGTTCTCACCACTGGAAAGATAATCCTCGTAGAGTTGACCAAGCACCGCTCTGTCTTAGATCGCGAAATGCCAATCATGGGTGAAAGGAATTAGGCACATACATTCACCACAAGACATGGTTTGTGAAGGTAGCATCGGCTTAATGGATGTGGTTAATACTTGTCAAGCCACTGTGTTTTTTGCCAGCTGCTGCCTCAAGCACAGGCTTCGGGCAATCACTTCCTGAGTCACCAGAACATATCAAACAAACCCTGAAAAAAAGAATAGATGTGTTGCTATATCGATATGATCCCCTCTGGAACGTGTGAAACAATAAGGAAATGATTGATAAAGGACAAACATGATACATGTTAACCTTACCCCTTGTTCACCTGTTCCCTTGATTCGACTTGAACCCTGTTATGCAGGCAAAGTTCTGCGCAAACTCCGGTAGAACCTCATGTAGGAGTTATGTGCCATTCTAGCTTGGTACTCCTCTTCGCATTCAACTTTACCACTCGGACTAATGCGGATGGGAGGGGTCGTAGCAACAGCACCTGCAGCACCACCAATGTCAGCAGTCTCGGAGGGTACCGCCGCATTCGGCATTTGAGCCTGGCACAAAAGTACGATTCACTTGTTATTGGCATCGATTACTGATTACTGGTGGTCGGCATCTGGTTAGAGAGAAGTGAAAACTACGATCATAAGAAATCAATAACAATACATCTGACATATATATATATATACATATATATACATATGATCAATTAGGGTGTTTGATGGTCAATATCAGTATTACAGGGTTTCATGTCACATCCATAACATATGAATATGACATGTAACTGCCACCTCCAGCTGAGTAGTGTCCAGCCGATTCAAGAGATGCACTTTCTCCCCAAGGACTGGTGATGGCTCTTCTCCAAGGGCTGGCGATGCGTTTTCTCCGAGGACTGATGGCTCTGCTGGTGATGGTGCTTCCGATGGGGCTGGCTGCTCCTGGTATCAAGCAATGAGGAACCCTTGAACTGATTGATCGTCGAAACATTTTTAAGGTGATTGAAACGGAACAAAGTGACAACATTTGTTATCCAAAGTTTTTGTCAACATAGTCTCGGAACATATGGGTGTGCAATGATGCGTGTGTATGTTTTGTCCTGCGACCCATCATAGAAGCTGTGCACCTCTTTATGCTCCTTCAGGAGCGTGTTTGCAGTGGCATCTGTCGTGTTCGCCAAGGACTGCTTGGCATCAACCTTGCAACGGATCACAGGGGACAATGTGTGACAAGGGTAGGTATGAAATGACTTGAATTTAAAGCTTCAGTTCGGAGATCATAGATCTCTAGAGTCAACCTACATAGATAAATTCTATATACATATATATGTACGATTGTACATATGATAGATTCAAGCACAAATTCACTTGACCACGGGTCGTTTACTTAGTTGAGTCGGAGGACATTTCAATAAGTTGAAATTTGATGGAATTCTACTTATAACATGTGATGATTGAAAACACTATCACCCATGGCCTGGGAGCCAGGAACTTCCTCAAGTTCCAGATAGCGCTCAAGCTCTTGAATGAACTCATCATCCACTGTCATAGGTCTAGATGCATCATGATGTGGTAAGACAGCCTCCGCCATAGATTTGAGCAAACGCTCCACCTCCCCTTCTGTCGAGAGAGTGCTTTGGATGAACTTCTTTTCTTCAATGCGAAACGGTTCCAACTTCGATTCCTTCCAGGTTGCGACAGTCCTAGCATAAACGTTGTAGAAGTCTGTCACATTGGGGTCCTTGTCAGGAAACAACTCAAGAGTCCGTGCATGTCGACGGGCCATCATCGATCGCTCGGCATGATCAAGTTTTCCCTTCAAATCAGCAAAGTTCTGCCTCATGCTAGTCATTTGAGCTGATCTTTCCCTCAAGTGTTGCTGCAGGGTCCCAATCTCAAACACAACACCCTCACGGTCTGGGTCGATGGTTTTGATGTCGCCAAGATCATTTCGACGTTTCACCCATGTGGCTAAGCTGGTCAGCATTTCTTCGTCACAGATATGACCATCTAGTGATTTGAGCAAGGTTTCCAATGACACATCAAGGTGGGTTGACTCTAACTGACCTAGGTCTTCCGCACTCGCTCCCAGGGCCAATGTTGTCATAGTACAGATGTCACGGGAAAGCCCTGGTCGTCTTTCGCCATCATCCCCGCCGCCAGACATGGTTGCATCATCACCTGCAGAACACTGTTGAAAACAATCATGACTTTCAGGCTAGAGAACTTGGAAGTGTCGGTTCAAACTCATCCACCTACCACTTGCCACCCAACCCAGTACTGTTCTGCATCCTGGGCACCATGTGTACCATCAGTGGCAACAGCGGGAGGATCAGCTGGTGGGCTCTCCGCAGCCTTGAGTATCGGATGAGGACAGGATCCGAGGGTGGGTACAACGGAGTGTTCCAGTTGGGTCAGTGGATGATACAATCAAGACCAATCAAGGATACCCCAACATCAAAAAATGCTACATGTAGTATAGCTAGGAAACATTTGTGTCAGGTTCCGCTGAGCCAGTCATAGTCTTGTCGGCAGCGTTATCAAACATGCTGTTGAGATTCCTGTTTGTATCAGAAAACTCGGGACACTCTGTCTTGGATCGCTTTAAGACGGGACTCTTGATGGGCGTCGACTTGGCACTAGCTGGTGCCACTGATGCCTTAGCTGGGGCAACCTTAGCCGGGGCAGCCTCAGCTGGGGCCGCCTCAGCTGCGGCCGCCG
>VSDK01011021.1:133953-163547 GCA_009767595.1 Symbiodinium kawagutii | reverse complement strand
CCCAGCCACATGAGCCATCGCCTTGGGAACACCGACCATCGCTTTGGGAACATGAGTCGTCGCTTTGGCAACACCACTCGTCGCCTTGGGAACACCAGCAGTAGTAGTCACCTTTGGAGGTGGAGCTCCAGAAGGTTTGGCAACTGCAGCAGTTGTAGTGGCACGAACTGGTGTAGCAATGGGTTTTGAAGGAGGTGGAGCACCTGAATTTCCAGAAACAAGAGTTCGATTGGTGTTGGGATATCAATCATAATGATACAAACTATACATCAAAACATATCAAGGTTCGAATTATTCGAATGAAAGTGTCATTGCATACCATCGAGGCACCCAATTTTACACCCAGTCTTTTCTCAAGGTTTTCCAGCTCCTCATTGGCCTGAAAGGAATCCACTGACGACGAAGAGCGTGCCTGGGCGACGCAATTCAGGTAGCCAGGGGTTCTGAATTGTTTGGACACCAATCGAAAGAACTATGATAATCCCCACATAAATCCACATAAGACAAGGGGCAGAAAGTGATGGACGTGTTTTTGCAGCAGTTGGAGGGGTCACAACCATCACCTGGACGGAGAATGAACACACAAGTAGCAAAATACACCAAAATATCCAGTGTTTTATTTTAACGCAATTTAACGCCCAGTTTTGGCTGAGCACGTCCTTTAACGCAATTTCACGCAAATTTAACGCGGGGTGGCTCCAAAAATGTTTGCTAGCGCCCCACCTTCGGGAAAGACTTCGGCAACGATCCGAAGCAATGGGTCACGGAAAAAGCCAAATTGCTGATAGTTGGGAGGTCGGTTTGCACATGTTTGCAAAACAAGGACTGAACATATGTGGTCAAGGTTCCAAATCATGGCTGGCGTGTCACTTTCAATCAGATGCCCACAGAATCTTTTTGATTGTGTGAGTATCGGTCATCGATTTGCCTCAGGCTTGTGTAGCTTCAAGGGAAGCAACATTGAACCATGTGGCGACATGTGAATTAAGACACGTACTGCCATGTGAAAGTGCAGGCCCACCATATTTTCGAGGTAGGGCACACCATCACCGTACGAATTACGAATGCTATCATTGCAGACTCACACGGGTGTGGCAGCATGAACTGACAACATGCATGCTAAAATGCACCCTGGTGGAAGTGAAGGGAGTCGCAAAACCAACCCCTATAGTGAGTACATAGCTGATATACATATATATATATACATGTTTATATATATATATACATATGTATTAAATACATATACACAAACATGTGTATAAAATAAATGAATGTATATATAGATTTATTTATCTATATAATATCAATCTCAAGTATACAGATGAGCAGTAATCCCAATGACATCGTAATTACAACACACTTTGTTGTATATCAAACTGGTGTGTTTGTTTATCTCATTGTGTGAGGAGATGACTATCAGCCAGTTGCATCATTAGAGTGGTATACAAATATGTGGTTATATTGCTTCGAGTACCCTTGTTAACAATCATCATGTTGATTCAAAATTCACTTACGTGGATCCCTTCCACCTGGCTCGTGCTGCCTCAAACGCCTCTCTACTAGGCTCAATCTGTACAGGTACAATAGGGTCACGCTTGAGCCTGCCATCCTTGACCGCCTGCTCAATCAAGGTAATCAATGGCTGGAGCCCAGCGCGGTCCCAAATACCAGGTGGTGGAGCCTCGGTATCGGAGGTGACAAAACATAACCACCAGTGACTTGTTAGGAATAACATTCCACTATACATATGAAATGGTGTCAATATGGTTGTGTGTATGCTGGGTGGATGAATCTTGCAAATGTTGTTTTCAATGCATCACTGTCAAACTCTTCGAATTTGTGACTTCGAATATAATATATAAGAGATGTTGGTCAGCTGGTGATTTGATAATTACTTATTACCTATATATGCAACTAGCTGCCTGGATTGCAGCCAATGGTCTCGGAATCCGCCTCGCACAAGTTCAGCAAGATCTGGTAGTTTTGCGGCCCGTTCCTCATTGGCATAGGATCAGCTGGATAGTACATAAGATACACGATGGCTGCATGTGCCAGTTTGTTCATATATATATATATATTTAGTGGAATGTGTCTATATGTGAGATGAACATCCAATAGAAGTGGGTATATGAATTGATTAAATTTACAATTTTGATATATGTGTGTATATGCATTTGATATGAGCAATGATTCGGCTTGAATGCAAATAAGTATCCATAAGTGCCAAATGATGGGAAGCCACAAATCGTCCAAAGTCACGGGGATACATGGCAGAGGCACGTAGGTCTTTACCACCTGACCTCATCTGTAGTGCGGTCAGGTGAGTGGGTGCAGGTAGACTCCAGCACACATAATAGTATTACAAGCATTGTGTTCATAATTAACACAGGTGATTCGACAAAGTGACACTGACTTCTTCTGTGAAGACTTGGAAACCGATGTCGTAGTGATTTGTTTCTTGTGTGCGGCCGCACGCAACTTCAAGTTGGTTCGCATAGCTGCCGTCAGCTTCTGATTGAGGTATGGCATCCACGGCCTAAGGATCTATAAGGCAAGGGGCTGCATCACATGACACACATGGCCTGCACACTGTTGACATACTGAATTATAAAAATTGGGCTCCCCAACGCGTTTCCAAAACCCATTTCTGGCTTGACTGAGTAGCCACCGTAGTAACCCATCGACCTATTGCAAGGATTTGGAATGGCAATCTAGAGGGTTGAAGGACATATGAAACAAAATCTCGAAGGTTCCACTGAAAATGTTGTTTTGATATTGATGTCATTTGCAGTGATTGGAATTGTTAAGGCCCCCACCAGTAAACCCGAAGAGGTAGTACTTCCGGTATGCTCATGATGTGGACAAGCGGAGGGAACACAGCCAGCTTCGATTTGTCGGGGTTTTCCACCATCCACATCACAGATCGTACAATCAGTACTAATATGATCAGGCAGCTCCTGCTTCCTAGCAAGTTCCCTAGGACCACCCATGCATACGAGGTTTCTCCCCATGGGCTGGACGTAGTCCTGGCGTGCTGGGATGATGACATCCATCCAAAGGAGTTGCATGGTGTACCGAGAAGGCCCAGCCCGCCCTCCCGGCAACGTAATGCCAACCGCAGAAACCGTAGGAACCCGACCGTCTCAGCCAAGTTCTGGGTGATGGCATCCTTCACCAAGTCGCAACTCTGCCTCAGGTGCTTGTAAATAATGCGATCTTGTACATATATATATATATATATTTTATCTTTTTGACTATGTAAAGGTTTATTAAGAATATACATATATATCTTTTTTTATTACACGTACATATATGTATGCTATTCACACAATTAAGGACCAGATTAAATCATCAATTACATCTTGATGGATCGCATATGTACCAACCCTCCAGTGCAGGCCAAGTCATGCCGAGCTACGCGGGGGCACCAAGTTCCCCTGGGCATGCGCAAGGTCGAGTACAGGTGAGACTTGATAAAGTCTGCAAAGCTCATGGTTACGAATTCACGCGTATTGTCATTGATATGTGCCAAACGTGGTTGAGGACCCAACGGAATCCTTGAACTACCGATTCGCATCCACCAAAGAATTCTGCACATGCGATGTCCTTGAAGAACAAGGCACATTAATTCTGATCATGTTTTCAAACGATTGATATCAGCACATTTGATGAGGAACATGGCTGGTGCTTGCAGAATGACAAGGGGCTCTGAAATGAACGCTTTTCTCCAAGTTTTGATCGATAAAGTCGAGCACATGTACCCTGACAGCAGGCCCACGAAGGTACCGACATTGCAACACACTGATGCATACGACAAAGAAGTAACCACTAGTTCAACCATAAATAGCCATCATTAAATATAGATCACACATGATAGTTTAAATGGTTCCGCTGCTCAGCTGATTCAGTTGCAATTGATGATTCAACACCGTTCAATTGCAGGCAAAAGACAGCACAGGCGGAGCACCCATGCATAGGAGAGCAGCACACTGGAGATTGCTAAGGGCCAACGAACGGAGATTTCGCATGGCTGATCGAAGGTCACGGCTTAGAGCACTACAAACGTGTTTATCTGCATACAGGAGTATGGAGTGGTACATTGACAGACATGTAGTGTAATTTGTTTTTCAGCATCGTGGTTGGTCTGCAGATTTGGACAGCACGTGATAATGACCCTAATCGGAGCCAAGGATAGAATGAGACCAATGCCAGGTTGCAAGACAAAACCTAATTCCAGAATTGGTAAGCTTTGCCAACTTGAATGTCCAACAGCGGTGGCACCTTTGGCACCTTTCGAATAATTGATCTTCTTGACTTCTCGGTTGGCGCGACCTGCGGAGAACAGCACAGGAAGCCGGTTGGCAGTGAGAGATGCTCCATAAAAGGGATCAATCAAATCACAACATGCAGTATGACAGCCATCAAAACACACATGTACATCATGTGCAGAACATAAGAATAACCACACGCATATTCTATTACAATATATATGTGTGTATTTGTATACACATACATGTATATACATACATGTATATATCTACATACTATATGTGTATATATATATATATTTAAATATATTATGTTTTCAATGTAGATGAATATGTAAATTTGAAACAAAAAATAAATGTTCCCCAACACCCCTTGTTTGACAGCTCTTCCAGCCTTCCACATGATCTTGAGGTCGGGATGCAGCTCCGCGTGTGGTACCTGCGCATGCGGGAGGCTGGACAAAGGGAGTTGGCAAAAGTCATCGCAAGACGTGAGAGTGTGTGTTGCCCACTGTCGCTCTTAATGAGGTTTTCCAACTTTACAATCTCTGTATGTATGAGTATATAGTAGTGTGTTATTTTTTTCCCCGCTCAATGTGATGTGAACATGAGCATTGCAACGCAGCATGTGTGAACACACACACGCGCGCAGCAGAAGCGAGCTACGTAATTGCTTTGCAATGTGCCCATGGGTGAGGTTGAAAACGATGATTTTTGAATGCTAAAATACATATACCCACATGTGTTTAATCTAGGTATATGACTGATGAAGCTTCTACATCAACAATCCCCACCCTGCGCTCTTCTCGCCCAAACAGTTGTTTGGGAAAATTGCTAATCAGCTCTCGGTCACACATCAGGCATCACCAGCCACCTGCATGTACCGAATCGTGTCAGCGCAAACTGAGCAACAGCTATTTGACAATGAAACTACATCAACAGGCAAGCCTTCCAGCCAGCCAAGCACTTCGCATGGGCCCAGGCAGTGCGGATCTTGACCCACTCAGCTTGATCAGTCTTGGTAATGCCACACTTGTACCACGGTACAGTGACACCTCCTTTCACATCAACCTGCGCCAAAAACCGCAGCGTAGCATTGCAACTGGGGGAAGCAACAACCACCCTGCAAACCACAGCCGTAAACCACCCGAAGCAACGGCAACAGCAATGGGCAAGACCATCATCAACAACCAGAAGAGCAAACATACATATACATATATATATATATATATCGAGAGCGGCAGCAAGACCAACAACTAACAACAAAATCAAAAATGACAACAATACCAACAACTTTAAACTATAGCTATTCATTGATTTAGTATGTATGTGTATACCACATATAAATGAAGAGCACTGCATTATTGTTATCATTGGTTTAGTGCTGGTACCTCTAGTGTTCCCACTTGCATACCATTGATGTTTGCATGTTGCCGGGCAAACTGCAATTGTTGTTGTAGTAGTACGTTCTTCTATGTTGGTGTTGACTTAAGTTGTTGTTTGCTGTCGGTGTTGTCTTTGTAGTTGCTATTGCTGGCATCGTTACTATAGATGATTGCGATGATGGTGGATATGATCGGTGATATTGTTGTGTTTGATGTTGTTGTTGTGTTGTTGTTGTTATTGTTGTTGTTGTTGTGTCATTGTTGTTGTTATTGTTGTTGTTGTTGTAAAAGTAGAACGGTGCATGACTGACTAGTGTTGAATGTTTAGTTCTGGGTATGCATTCTTGCTGACCATTCAATGTTGCCGTTCCACCTTGAAGTGTTGAGCGCCCAGTCATAGTTATCATTCTATATCGGAAAAAAAGGGATGCTGGACTGATGACTAGAAATTTGATATCAAAGTGTTCAACTCAAACCAGTGACCTTGTAGAGATCTTGGAGCTCCTTCGTCCATTCGCTCTGGTCCAAGACCAGCTTGCTGACGTAGAAGCTGCTAGAGATCAACAACACACCGATGGAGCTGGTTCCCTCCTGTGTAGTTCGCACTGTGTAGGATATCTTCTCTCCCAGGTCTGTCTCCAACTCGGGGATGTCAGCTTCCTTCAGGATCAAATAGTTTGCTTGAACTTTTTGCTTCTTCCGCTCCTTTGCATCATTGTCGGGCTTGATGTACGGTTGAAGCCTTTCCTTCAACTTGTTGTCTCGACGAACTTGTTGATCATCAGTGCCCTCGGGCTCAGCTGCACTGGTACCCATCTTCCGCAACCTCTTTCGCTCAGTCTGCTCCACAGGCTCAGGCGTCGCAGCTTTATTGACCTCAGCTCCTGGGCCATCCGCTTTTGTTCCTCGACGCTTCCTGGGCTTCGGCTCATTGGTCTCCTTCTTCGCCTCCTTCTCCTTCTCCTTCTCCTGCTTCTTAGCTCTACGCTTTTCAGCAGCTTCTTCACGAGCCTGCTTCTTCTTTTCCTTCTTCTCCAGCTTTTCTGCTTCTTCCTCCCAGCTAGATGCATGTCAAACTAAGATCTGGTCATGATTTGATAAATCTTGTCTATGTATATATACAGTCGACCTAACATGTAACTCCCAGATGTTGACATGAATGCAGTCCTGTTTGGATTGGTCTTTCAAGCTTTTCCGAAGACGTGCTTGCCGTTGAGCAAGCCCGCTCTCCTGGAAGCAAAAATGATCTAGATGTTTGTTCCAAATATTATGTTTTGAAGTTTGTTTTTCAACCATTAAGCTGATTTAATCATACTTTTTTTGCAACCCTCATGGCATCAGAAGTCCTCACCCGCGGAAATGCCAGCTGCATGAGGACTGGCGGTAGACGCACTCGGAATTGGTTCCTGACAGGTGGATTAAAAACCTATCAACCTTCCATGCCATGGAAGGGCATAGCAGCAGAAGGCCTCACCCATAGAAGCGCCACTTGCATCAGCGATGGCGGTAGATGCCCCCGCAGTTGCTTCCTGACAGGTGGATTAAAAAAAACTATCAACCTTCCATGTCATGGGATGTCATAGCATCAGAAGGCCTCATCCATGGAAGTGTCACCTGCAGCAGCAGTGGCAGTAGATGCCCCCGCAATTGCCTCCTGACAGGTGTGGTACAAAACGATTGGATCAAAAAAACTTTGCATATCTACTATTATTCCAAAAAACAATTAAAAAGTAAATAAATATTTAAAGATATACAAATAAGAAAATAAAGTGCCAATCTTCCATGTCATGGGATGTCATGGCATCAGAAGTCCTCACCCGCGGAAATGCCAGCTGCATGAGGACTGGCGGTAGACGCACTCGGAATTGGTTCCTGACAGGTAGATTTAAAAAAACTATTAACCTTCCATGCCATGGAAGGGCATAGCAGCAGAAGGCCTCACCCATAGAAGCGCCACCAGCAGCAGCGATGGCGGTAGATGCCCCCGCAGTTGCTTCCTGACAGGTGGTTTTAAAAAACTATCAATGGGATGTCATAGCATCAGAAGGCCTCATCCATGGAAGCGCCAGCTGCGTCAGCAATGGCGGCAGACGCCCCCGCAATTGGTTCCTGACAGGTGTAGTATGAAATGATTAGATCAACAAGAATCTAATATGTACGATACCTCGACTACATGCAGCTACTCACCCGACCTTGCAGCCGGGCCATCTTTCAAAAAAAATTCGGATTCTCGTTGAATATGGAATGAACGCCTCATGGCCCACTTGCAACCACAACCAACACAAGGGGAAGCATACAAGATACACCACAAACCCAAGATTGACTGTTGACTGGCAGACTTGCCAATGCCTCCGAAGACGCCGATGGAGCTTTAGCTTGAGGTTCTTGACTACAAGCATAGTCCAGGGTCTGGTCAGGAGAAAACAAAACTGGACATTAATTTGTTCATTGGATGACCCGCGCCTCGATTTGGTCAGGATGAACCACTGCATTTCCAGTAGGGGCCTCGCCCAGGAACATAGCCCAAACCAAAACCAAATTCTAAACCAATGCAAAGAAACGAAAGAAATGATAAAAATGCACATGGCCCACACCTCCACCTGATTTTGTTGAGCCCCTTGATCATCCACGGCTTTGTCAATGGGAACCTTACCCACAAGCAAGAAGGCAAAACATAGTACTATGTACCAGTACTAAAAAATATGATAGAAATAGATCATAACTACATACTCGTATGTCAAATTTTGTGAGCAGAAATGTAGCACTGCATATGTTCGACATGTTTCATTACTCCGGTACATCGGTGAAATGCAAAGCAGCTGTATGTTGGGCGCCAAACGCATCCATCGGGCAGGTCAGCAGTACCCGCTGGATCAGCCTACGATTCGATGCACAGGCGGCAACTGGTTCATGCAGCGTGAAACTTGTGGACATATATATACCATAACGTGTTATATTCTTGAAATCAGATCGGAGCTGAGACCAATTAGGACATAGCAAGTTGCAATTTGAGCACGGTTCTGCCTGGAGTTCTTCATCAATCCCAAACAATGGAACGTCAGCCTCATGCACAAGTAAATGAAGACAAGTTCGTTTGTAATTCACACAGACGGCATGCTTGCAGTAGCAAATATGATATGCTTAGGCTCAGGCTTGGCTTTCGTCCAACATTAAGTGTCCGAATTCTTCAGAGACAATTTCTACCTGCAAGGCAGGGAATTGGATGTACACTCTAGATCGATGTTGGCTGAGAAGATTCATGTTTATCGCATGCATGGTTTCTATTGCTATTAATGGCAAAGTCTGAGCAGCAGGCATCCGAATCGTGCATTTCTTCGTCCTCTCAAGTGGGGTCTGTTGAAAGAGCCTGATTGTATGTACCATGTCCACAAGTGAGAATGTCATAGACAAATCAACGACATGCACTGCTCAGGCTGTCCTTCACCTTCTCTTTCCCACTTGCAGCGGTTGCATGGATCTGGCCATAGGATTGCCGCTAGCAGTTCGCAGTTAAAGGTGTTAGCATTGCACTTAAAGAATGGGCCTTGACATCGAGGATGATGGGTTCGTCATCCATGTCCTCGATGGTGAGCTGTTGGTCTTGTTCATCAGTCTCCTGCAGGAAACACCGGTGAGGATCTTGAATTATAGGCACTGTTATCTAGCCAGTCCTGTGATTCCATCGGGTGAGTGCTGCAGCCCTTGCCCTGGCGGCTAAAGATTGAAGCCTTGTTTCTATTGTTCGATGTTTCTATGCACTGTACTTTACTACAACAAATTTGGGTTGAGTCTTTGGCCTTTGACCGGAGGTGAATGTAGAGCTTCTTGAGTATTTTCACCCGGGGGTTCCTGCAAAGGAAGAATGCGGAAATTATTGTGCTATACCAGGTTTGCACTTCAAACATGCCGTGAACACAAACGTTTTGAAAAGAAAAAAAACATCGGCCTGGAATCTTCGGTTTTGTAAGTCAACCTGTGCAGGTGGCTGAAGCAAGCCCGAAGTCTTACAGCCTCCATGTGCGCCCAATCCTGAGCAATTTCAGTTGTGCAAGTGAGACCCATATATCCCAGCTATTTTACTTCTTTAGTCTCTCTAGCTCTCTCTGTCTATCTGTCTGATTTTCTCTCTCTCCCTCTCTCTCTATCTCTCTTTGCTGCCATCTTTCTACCACTAGTATGCAGAAATTCCTATCGTATCAGGACAAGTTGCCCGGATACGGGATTTTCCTCGACGAACATGGTACAGGTCGGTGTGATAGTTCATGATGGCCGTAGTATAGACCATTGCACCCTGGGGGCACGCATCACTACATGGTCTTTCAATTTTACCAGAACAAGAAAACTGCATAGGGCTAGAAAACAATATGCATCTGATGAGATCTTTGTAGCGGAATCGAAAGCAAGTTTGATCATTTGGCAGGCAAGAAGCCTCGAAATCGCCAAGGTTTGGCACACCCATTGACCATGTTTGCTCATTACTTTCATGAACAGCGATCATGACCTCCCTCAAAGTGGCATAGTTGGAAACAAGGTCTTTCTCCATCGCCTCAGGTGTTTAACTAGATTCAATTATTCATATATGAATTTAGACTTTGATGTAAGACATGCACAAGCTGAAGCAAAGAGACCTGGAATGCACTGCAAAGTTGAACAAACCAAGGCTGGTGCTACTGGCGGTTGATCTTCCTCCCGGTCCCATTCAATCAACCATTTGTCCTGTGAAAGAGGCGTGCAGGGGAGGGCTCAGCTCGAAGAATTTGTTGCAACCCCGACGCAACCAGTCCTGCCGCTTAAGCACCAATGGTTGTGTATCCTCTAGGAACTGTTTGATACCACGGTGGATCGCAAGACCAACTGCCTTGCAGACATCATGCAGGGCGACCGATATTTTATCAGTTGCCCACATGCTAGCTGTTTATTGCGATTGATTCTTGAAAAAAGTTCAAGATAACTCAATCAAGGTACACTCAGTTTGAACTTCAGTGGCGCTGTCACAGCCACTGTCCCATCATCTTGCGTTGCAGCAACCAGCGCCATGCCAGGCCACGTCGGTCTTGATCAAGAGCAGATTCTCTTGAGCCGCACCGAGCGACCACCCACTGCAACTACATCACCCCAACCATGATCTAGATCTATTGAGTTACATAGTTCTCCAACCACTAAGTTTTGGTATCAGCACATTATCCCCTTAATTTTGAAACACAGTAGTTGCAATTCATGCGAAACTGGTAAGCTTCGGTTTCCTTCAAGGACGACTGGGCAGGCACATAGGGTGGATGGCTTGGCACCTCTCAGCGCAGCATCGCGGAGAAGCCCCATCACAAGGCTCAAACGATGATATACACAGATTAATCAAGATATCTTTGCATATCCTTTGACCCATTTTATGGATTGGTAGAGGTTGCAAGCATCTTTGAATTGTCTTGGCATCGGCTACATCCGATCTGCAACATGTTTCACTCCAAACACCGACTGATGCTAGCTAAAAGATTCTCAGCCTGTCCCTGGAGCCCGCGGCGCTTCTCAGCAACTATAGGCTCCAAACCCTCTCCCATCCACTGAAATACCGGGTACTTTGTGACAAGTGTTCTGGAGCCCTAGGGTTTATTTAGATGAAATCTACCAGCTTTGGTTGCTGTTGTCGTTTGGTGCTCCCGTTTGTTCGTTGTTGTAGGGGTCACCACACGAATGCCAGTACATTCATCAGATCTACTTCTCCCAAAACGACAACGTACATTCTGGGGTTAGGGCCGTGGCTTCAAGGTTTTGCTCAGGCTGTTTGCGCAGCATGCACTGCACTCTATATGCATCCATGGGTTTGGTTTCCATAGGTTTCCATGGGTTTCCATCAACCCTTTGGGTGCGAAAACCTGGCCGGCTCTGGGACATGCTGAGGTGAAGAGTTTCTATTTGGAATTTCGATTTCGGAGCACCTTTGAGGTGCGACAGATGGCCATTTGCTGCCAACGTTGGCAACACATGCTGGAAGCATGGGATTTTTTAAAGGTGATGGGATGTTCAACCACACTAGAATCAACTTGAAGAAGCTACAAGCATCTACAAGCATCTGCAAGCTAGAGATGGTCATGGATGGTAGTAATTGTGCAGTTTCTTTTGTGAAGTGACCAGCACTGCAACACTTCGGAAGACATTGGCGGGTCCCATGGCGTCGCCAGGAGTTTGCTGCAGATGCGCTGATACAAGCCCCTTGGTGCTTGCAAGTCCAAAGCTCGGAATCTGAAGATGTAACATGTATGTACTTGCTATGTATGTTTGTATACTTGCTATGTGTGTTGACAACAATTTCTCGAAGGTGGCGATGGAAAATATATTTTCAAATGTATTTGGACACATGTTGAGCATTCAGGTTGCAGTTTTTTTCTCGGGATATGTGTATGACATCCCTTCTTTCTTGAAGTCCGTTGGACTCCCGTCATCTCCTGTCTGACTTTAACTGGCCGTCCCCTAAAAACAAGCGCGTGGGCCACAGGATCAAAGATGATCAAGGAGTTTCTCACTATGATGTGGGATTGCCCTGGCATCCCACAATTAAAACAATGATCCTTTTTGGTAGGTGCCATCCCTGAGTAAAGAATGGTTGTTATGGTACCCAGCAAAGACCATTAAAACAATGGTTGTTGGAAACCAACGAATTAAGTATGAATTATCTAGGCAGTGGATCATCCAAACGCTTCGTGGGAGCAAGCATGGCCTTGAGGAGTCCGTACTGAACACCACCGCCTTCGTACTTGGCCTGGCTTTGTCAGATGTTCGTGCGTACCGACTGGAAGCAGTGAAGGACATGGCTCAGATGGCACGTTGGGGAGCCACGTCTCCCATATTGTTGCGTGTTCGATTATGAAGCAGGGCACTGTGTGCAGCTGGGGGGCACGTCCTACAGGGTAGGTCCCGGTGCCGGCAGGAGCTGAATGGCATCATGCTGGAGGACACCACTTTGCCGCAGATCACGGTGGAAGTTGTGTCACCTTTCCTTTTGAAGGACCCTCTTCGGGACGGGATCTCGTGGGTGGAGTGGGATTTTGGTCGGTATAGGAACTTGTGAAGTCAACAATCACGAGGTACCGCTGTCCAAACGCATGTGGTCCCATGTGTTATATTATTTCTTTTCTTCAAGGAAGGAGTGCTGGGCTTCAGACATAATTCTAGGGAATCATGCAGAGTTGCTTGGAAGTTGGCAGGACTGGGGGTTGCTGCGGTCAGGTGTTTGCGTTTCATGGCATCCCATCAGCAGAGAATTGATATTGAAAGCCATGGTCCAAGGGTACCAAAGGTATCCAAAGGTCCACCTGCCAGGATGAAGCTGACGCCATTTTGATGGATTTGTGGTTTGGAGCCTTCGAAGTGCCCGTGGATGAAGTTCGAAGCTACACCTGGGATGATTTGCATCCACCGCTGCCACCTTTGCCCATCGATCCCTTCTTCCCGACCTGGCTTTGGGGCTTGATCACTTCGGCTTCGGCAGGAATTGTGATGCTCATTCCGCTCTATTGCTGTCCCTTTTTGTTGCAAATGGGGGGATTTTCTTGAACAATGCAAAGAAATGAACCTTTTTTTTAAACCAGTACGCAGCATATTCAACTCTTTCATTGATGAACCAACTTGACTCATTTTGGTAGCTTGTGATTCAACCGCCAGATTCCAGAATTTTCATCATCAAATGACCGCTCGTGTGTCACCAGTGGCATCACCCCGAGCCATACTTCAGCACCTCAGGCTACTTCCGACGATTATCCAACACCCGGCGCAAGTATCGACCTCCTGCGGGCGTGGATCCCAGTTTCATGGAGAAAGTCGTGGCGCAATCCGATGCGCGGGTCGTGCGACGTTTCGTGGCCCAGGAAGCTGGAGCTCAGTTGTTGAGAGATCCAGATTGAGAACCGAAGCAGATCTCAGATGACGAGTGACAACAGCAGATCTCAGACAACTAGTGACCACCACTAGTGACCTATTTGGTGACCTGGCGAGGCATGGCTCATGTTTTCTGAGCCTCTTAGAGGTGGATGGGATCAAGACAACTGTTGAGACAGTCTTGGCTCCAAACCTTTTGGTACAACAAGCAACAAGATGTGGAACCGTTGAAGTGACATGAAGTGACTCAGTGGCGATGACTCGGTGATCAGCGTGAAGGCATGTGAAGGCTATTGTTTGGGTCCGGAATGGCCCAGTGTCCCACAGTTGACCAAGCCGGTCGCGCTATGGAACTTGACTGGTAATCCACCCGACGTTGAAACGTGGCAAAGATCCATTTTTTCGAAACATTTCGAAACCTCAGAGGTGAAATTCTGAGGATCTCGCAATTCAAAGTGCATCGATGTGCTTTGTCATTGCTATTTTTGAGCAGATCCGTTTTCCGGGCTCAAGACGACCTCGCCATCTGGCTGAAAATGCCGCCTCGAGGGCAGCAAATCTTTTGGTTCGGAAAGCCCGAGGTGTGTCCAGCTTTCGGTGTCCGGCCGTTCCTTCTGGCTTGCAGCACCCCTGCAGAAAGAAAAAACGACATCTTCGGTGGTGTTCAGAAGCAGGAAGAAAAACAACTTCACCAGAACTCTTTTCCATCATGCATCAACTATGCAGTCGTATTCATCAACAACCAGGGCCTTCAACCACCATCCACCAGTATTGATCACCATCAACCACTATGGGCCACTATTGGATCATGTGGAATCACTATGAATCACTACTGATCACTGTCAACCATTGACATTGATCCACTCACTCTCTCCCAGGAACTCCGATTTGTCATTGCCACAGTTGAGCCTTTGCAGCAGCCCGTTGTGGCACGTCAGATTTCTGGGGTCCATGGGGGGATGCCAAGTAGCTGCTGGGTGGGTGCCATGTGAGGCTGAATGTTACGGCAAATGCCTGGGATTTGCCCCGAGTCACAAGACCTGCCGAGGTGTTACCCCTGTCAAATGTTCAAAACCCTGCGCATGTCCATTGTTTTGAAACGCTGAGAGACAAGAAACCCTAAACCAAAAACCCTAAAACCTTACACCCTAAAACCCTAAACCCAAACCCTTTAACCCTCAACCATAAACCCTAAATCCCTAAACCCAAAATCACTGCGTATAGACAGTGTTTTTTTTGCAATTTCTTCGAGCAATATTCAATTTACAGGAGCTAGCAAAAAAAAACACTGGGCAAAGCCCAGACGTTGCGCGCAATGTTAAGTGGGAGGCACCGCTTGGATGAAAGATGTTGGGAATGCATGCTGCATTAGCATTCAATCATTTCCTGGTTGGATGATGAAGATTGATAGGAAGAAGACTTCGACGACGACGATAACGATGATGATGATGATGATGATGATGATGATGATGATGATGATGATGATGATGATGAGGATGATGATGACGATGAGGATGATGATGAGGAGGAGGAGGAGGAGGATGAGGATGAGGATGATGATGATGATGATGATGATGATGATGATGATGATGATGATGATGATGATGATGATGCTTGATGGGCTAGGGATGAGTACCTGGTAGAGTCATGGTCATCCATTTGGTTTGAAGGTTGATCGACCAGTACTTGATGTGGGTGACCCTCCAGGGCCAGGGCTATTGACACAGCGAGATATGGCCCACCCGCATCAGGCTTGAGCTAGAGAAACTAGGAGATGGCCTACACCAGCATAAGTAGGAACAAGTCCTGAACCTGTAGTCCATGAACGACGGGGAGACACCATGGGACACCCTAAACATGAAACAGGTGTCCTTTTAAGGACCTAAGAAAGCCACCATATTCATGTTTGAGAGCGTCCAAGAATCCCAACTCCAGATATCGAGTGACCGCATGTTGTTCCACATTTTGATCCCCAGACATGGAAAGTGCGCTGGGTACCAGTGATGCATGCTGCCCAGGAAAGTCAAGCCGGACTCTTTCATTTCGGACTACACGTGTTCCAGCCTCAAGGGGCGGGCACTTGCATGATGTAGCTATGCCTAGCGTGTTCTCACTTTTTTTGGGGGGGCGAGGGGCTTATTGCAGCATATTGCAATCCATCATGGAATTTCCCTAGAAACCATCAATTTGACATTTATCGCTTGGGCACTTGAATGTTCAACTCGCATATGGGACTTACAGACCATCACTGGACGTTTTCCAAGTGGGCCGATAATCCAGGAATCAATGCATTCTTTAGAGTTTAGAGATGAACTTTTCTCAGCGACCGTGAGAAATGGGACCCCAAAGAATCGTCTCGGAGATCGCAATTTGAGTGGGCCCAATTTCCATCAATTTCCTAGATCTTTACTTTAACAAAGGGTATATGAAGTATTTGCCATTTTGAAAAGCAAAGAGATCTGCAAAAGGTTGGTTTTATTATTTGCAAGGGGCAAGGGGTCAATTGAACTTAATTAGTTAACGTTTTTCGTTGCTTTTTTTTCATCCTTTTGCTACATTGAAGCGTCCAAAATTCCAAGATTACAGCAGTGGATTGGGATATGTGGGGCGCTGCACAAAGGTGCTGCTGAGGGCTACTTTATTTGAGATATGACGTTGACCTGGTGGCCTGCTGTCGTAGGAACAACTATCAAGATACGGTTGGCTGTTTGCAAATTTCTCAGTGGCAGACGTGCTTGGGCAATGTCAGGCAGGCCATCACCAGGGCCAAAGCTGCCCACTTTGTAGCATCGGCAACGGCAAGTGGCTGTTAAACTTGACATCGGCCACAAAGCCGGCTATGCCACGCGATGCTCTTTTTAGTGCTTCCGTTGGAGCGTGTCCGTATGTTATAGATTGATAGAAGTAGCATCTAACCAGGTAGACTGGTAGACTTTTTCTCTCGTTTTGGAGCTGTGATAAAAACTCATTTGTAATTCAGGTTGCCCCAATGGCCAGCGAGTTTTGCACCCTGCACCCGCCAGGAATTTACTGTAGAGCTGTTTCCGCTGCAAATGCCAGGATTTCTACGCTGTGTTGAACATGACTATGCTCTTCGTAATTCTCTGAAAAATGCTTAAATGCCCTCTGAGGATTGATTTTGAGTGGACCTCCATGAAACTGTTCGGATACTTGCGCATCTATTTACTACATTCTTCGTTTCCAGTCTAGTGCAGGGCCACCTAGTAGGACTGTGAGGTTTTGAGCGGAATCAGCATGCCATTTGTAGCTTCTCAGCTGAGATTGGCTGAGAGATCCAGCCGAGCCACTGCACCAGGGTGGGACTCCACTCGCCAAGGAAGATATCAACGAATCCATACTTCAATTCATTGGCCCTTGCACTTTTTGAGGCCAATTCTGTCATATACCTGGTTTTAACCTTTTTACATGCAAACTGTACAAGTCGCATGAAGTCACCCTATTTCGACACCACACATGTGGTGGGATTGGACAGGATGTGACTTTGTGTTGGTGATGTATATTGCATATGCATTCGGACATCATAGTAAAACAATACATGCAATGTGCCAATGTGCCGTTGTTTTTTTGGTACTTATGCAACGTAATGCTTTTTACACGCTGGCCTGGGGTATTGTCATATCAGCCGATTGGCTGGTTTTGAAAACATTTTTTTGGAAGGTTTTGGTCAATCATATAGTTATATCATATTGTTGTTCGCATGCTTCACTTGCGTGGGGGATTTATCAAATTGTTTCACATTCATATTGCCAGTGGCTATTGATGACCTCTATCTATGTTGGAACTGTGATTCTAGGTATAAGTGTTCTTATGTTTAGTGCATTTCTTGGGATATCCACGACTTATGTCATTTCTGTTCCGATTCCAACGTTGTCAGACTGCTGTGACCTCGGCAACTAGAACCGCCATTTGGCTTGGGCTGCTGCAGGGCCGTTGCCGCAGCAACATCTTGAGATGGCGTAGAAAAAGAGAACCGGGAGCCTCCTTGAAATGTTGATTTTTGATGCAACGGACCTGGCCTTGGTTTAAACAACATGATCAAAACATATGGATTGCACAAGAGGGATCCTTAAATACAAAATATGTCTGGAATTGCAGGTCATTTGGCACAAATTTATATGATGAGGCAAGGTTTGGAATAAACTTGGATCCGTGCCTGCTGAGTGAAAGATGTCACCTAACATTTGCATGATCTTGTTGCTGCCACTGCACCGTGGAACACTTTGCGCGCCACAGACGCATTCGGGCTCATAAGCGAGATTCTTCCAGACCGACCCAAAGACTCAAGAGACGCCAGACTGGGTTTGACTTGAACGCGAGGTTTCATTTGGCACACTGATGGTAAGGTAGATGGTCATTGGTTCTTAGTGAGCTTGAGCGTGACTCTGGGCCAAAAATCAACCAGCAGGCCATGGATCACAAGCGCAACCGCCATGGTGGCTGTTGGTGCCAGCAACTAAAGGTTCAGCGACTAGGCGTTTTAGTTTGAGGATTCACCGCTCTGCATGCTGCTTCATCAGGGAGATCAGGCTTCCATTGACTCCAAGCGAGGTGATTGGGATGGAAGTGGCGGAGGAATATTAAGGACACCCAGATAGTGACTAACACATTCTAGCCAAGCCGGTCATAGTCATTTTGTGATGGGGGCTTTGTGGCTTTCTCGGTGGTGGAGTTGGACCACGGTTGCGCGGTTGTGGCATTGCAATTTCATTAGAAGGTTGAATGGTCTTATATAGCCGTTTTTTTGGTTCCAACGTAGTATTCTGGAAGTGCCTGGTGTTTCCCTGAAGCACATCAACCCCGGGCTTTCCAATCGTTGTTGTTCCGGTAGTTGTTTTTTTCAATCTTGGTTGAAGTTGAGTTGGATTATCTCATTCTCTCAAGCCTAAGTCATTTGTGAGGTTCCAAGGACTTCCAGGGTTTGGCATTGCGTCCTATCTTTTTCTTATTTGCCCTCTTCATTGTTGTTGTCATTTCTTTGGGTGCGCGGTTTAACTGGTGTTTGCATTCGAAAGATGGAGCGTTTGCCGGCTGGCGCAACCAATGATTGGCTGCAATTGCCGCTCTCATATGAAGCAGACACCGGTAGAGAGAAAGAGAGAGAGAAAGAAAGAAAGAAAGAGCGTGGCCGGGTCTTGTCGGACACCATATCCTCCGTGCAACATGCACAACATGCCCACTCAATTCAAAGCTGAGGACAAGCTAAAACTGCACCGTTTGTACCAGCAGGCGAGTGATGTGACTTGTTTCAGCCTTATGATCTGTACGGGACAGTAGATGCAGAACAACCGCATTAGCACTCAACACTTGGTTTTGATGAGGCTTGACAATTCAAGATGTGCACCCGCAGAAGGTCAGGTATCGATGGAGAGCCTGAAGAGCTCGGGATGTGTTTTCTTGGCTCAAGTGATCTCCAGTTTATAGAGATCTGGCACCACTTGCCTTGAGCCGACATGGGCAACGCAGTGGGCTTCGGGAATGCAGAAACCTTGGGCAATGTCGCAGTGGAGAGGGAGAACTTCTGTCGATTGGATGAATGATAGCTCTAGGCATTAGTAGGTTTTGATCTTGACTTCGAGGACTAGAGGGGTTGTTTGTGGAGTGGAGGTGGGATTTGGCAGAACCACTTGTAACACAACCTACATAAAGCATCACAAAGAAAATTGCATTTGCTCATTGGACAATTGCAACCCCAAAAACGGCTGTTTCAAGAGTTGCCAAGTTTTGCAAGTGTTCCGTCTATTTTCCACTGGACCCTCAATTGGTTGGTTGATGTTGGTACGTTTGCCGCAGAAAAGCCACCAGACCCAGGTCAGCGACTGGGCAACTCTCTCTGCGGAGTATGCTTTGGGCTCATCCTCTTTGTGGGTTCGATTGGTCTCCTCGGGTGGAACGAGTTCAACTACGTCCGCAACCAGGCTGTCCTTCTGAAGGTGGAGAAGGAAACGATTGAAGCAGGTTGTACACCAAGTGCAGCAAATGTAGGGAAGCCAATTTGGGCTTCTTGCAATGTGATGCGAACCTATGACTTCAGTAAGGACCCCCGAGTGACAGGTCTTGGACTGCAATTCTCTGACAAACTGGAGGGAGCATGGTTCAAGACTGAATCCTCCATCCTTCAATGGGTTGAAGACAAAGATTGCAGCAGCCATTCAACTGCAGGAGGGGGCAGGGAAAAAGTGTGCACCTATGACTATGACTTGAAGTGGACCAACTCTCCCCAGCCCTCCTCAGAGTTTTACTGCTACCCCAACTGGAGGCCAGGATGCACAAAGAGTGGTTCTCAGATCAAGAACTATGGGACTATTCCAAGCTTGCTTCAGCAGACCTCCAATGCTCCATCTGGCAGCGTGGGCATGGGCTCCGCAGAGGACAAATGCTATTTACTTGACAACGCCGAGCTTGGCGTTTTTCCAGCAACTTCTGTTGGTGTCTACTCGGGCCAGACTAGCAGTGTCTTACCGGACAAGAAGGTTTGGGTGCTTGGCTCCGGCGGGGTGCAGTTCAGCTCAAACCCTGGAATGGATTCCGTTGGTGATGTGAAGACCACCTTCACTCAGTCTTTGATTCATTTGGGTTTTACACAAGTTTGCATGATTGCACTCCAGGGTGGCATGTCAGGGGGTGATGCTCAAATGAGAGCCTGGGACACACAGCTGCCAGGCACCATGTCTCTGGTAGATTGGGCCATGACAGGTGGCTTTTCCAAGTCAGAGATGATCAGCCTGAAGCAGAGTGAGAATGGCTATTTGGTCCTTGGTTTGCGTCTTGCTGGCTTCATCCTGATGTGGTTGGGCCTTCAGCTGGTGACGGGGCCCATCGCATTGATGCCACAAATCGTGCCTTGCTGTGGGGAAATGATTGGAGAAATGGTGGGATGCATGCTATGTTGCATGAACTGCTTGATTTCACTGTCTCTCTCCCTGACTGTCATCGGTGTAGCTTGGTTGCTCGCCCGGCCTGTTCTGGGCGTGGGACTGTTGCTGGTTGCCGCGGCAGCGGTCTTTGGAGCGTTGATGCTGCGGAAGAAGTTCGGAAAGAGCTCTCGAGAGCCCAGCATTTCGCAGCCATTCATGGGACAGCAATATGCACAGCAGATGCCACAGCAGGTCACCCCTGCAGTTCCCCCGACCCAGATGGAAGTGACAATTCCCCAAGGCTGTCCACCTGGATCCCAGATCTTGGTTCCCCTTCCGAATGGAACACAGCAACCTTTTACCGTGCCTCCAGGGACCATGCCAGGACAGAAAATTATAGTTACTGTGTGAGTTATTGATTTTGCAGCGCCCTGTTTCACCCCCAGTACAGTCTGATGACTTGAGACGGCGCCCGTTGAACACAAAGGAGCTGGACCATGTTGCTGGGATGGAGGGGATGCTTGCCCGAGTTTGCAGTAGCTAGTGCGTACTACTTTGCAAGTTTCGCATGAGTTGGACCAAGAAGAAAAGAGATTGAAATCGGCTCAACATGAGCAAACATTGAAACCGGAAATGAAAACCATACGAACCCGTCATGAGCTTGGAATGCTTTAAGATCCCATTCTGCAGTATGACTTTTGTTCTCAGATGCAGGCACTTGTATTGAATCTCAGGGCGAGGGGGATGTAGATCAATCGTGTGCCATCATAAGCTTACAGCTCCTGGGTGATCAATGGCACCCAGTACCGTTCCAGCACTATGAGATTACTGTGCCCTCGGAAACTAAAACCTCCATTTGGCTTGGGCTGATTGTTGCAGGCCTTCGTGCGGCAACACCTTGAGATGTGGGCACAGAAAAAGAGAATGTCGAGCCTGACTGCCCATGTGGATTATTGATTCAACAGACCTGTCCATGGTTGAACAACATGATCAAAACATGTTGCTTGGACAAGAGGGCTCATTACAGACAAAACAGTACAGAATGTGCAGGTCATTTGGTATGATTAGGCAATATCAAATGGCAATAGATGATTCAACTTTGACCCGTGCCAGGTTGATATCAGTGAATGCCAGTTCGTGGCCCTGAAAAGATGTATTAGATGTATTGGCCTTTTGACTGCCATTGATGCTGAGCATTGTTTGGTGCTTTCGCATACTAGCGCCGGAATCGCTGCAGAGCTGAGTTCACTTCACATTTGCCTATAATTTCATTGCTGGCGATACCGTGCCACTGCAATCCCTTCAGAAATCATCTGGAGAGAACCTTCAGTGGAACACATTGAATGCCTCAAAAGCATTCTGGCTCAGAAGTGAGATTCTGCTCCGACCGATCCAAAGATATCCAAAGTTTCAGAGATGTCGGACCGGGCTTGAGATGATTTGTCACACTGGCAAGGTGAAGGTATCTGAAGGTGCTTCATGAGAAGTCTTGAATCTTGGTGGGCCCTTGACATCATCAGGATAGGGGGAACATGGGGGACCCAACGGAGGACCCATGACTGAGACCGGGCCACAGAGAACCGCCTCCAAGCCTGTGCGGTGTCGTCACTGCAGGATTTGGAGCAGCAATTCGAGGCTGCTGCAAACCTGATTGCCAAAGGCACGCCAAGCAAAGGTTCAGCCAGCACGGATGAAACTCGACAAGGAAATCTGTGTTCTACATTTTTTGATTAGATTTTGTTGAACGTGATTAGCATGGACATGTTCATTGAAATAAAGTACACTCCATGATGTTCCATGCATAAGTCCAGTCTCATTTTGCCGGATCTGAACAAGCATGGTGACAGCATTGTTTTGAATTAGTTGCGATTGGCGTGTTCCATTGGGTTTTGATTTCGGGCAGCCAGTCCAGTCTTCAACACTCGTACAGCCTAGTTTTTGTGTTTTGTTCCTAACCCAACATGTGAGGCGTGGTCAGATTCACCAAACAACAGCAATAGCGACGGCAAGTGAACAGTGCGATGCGGTCCCGTCAACTTGACAGCCACCCAACCAGCAAAACACGACTACGGTATGCTACAGTTCTTGTGCGCACATGAATGGAACAACTCAAGAGCTGGTCGCAGCTGGCCGCACTGCAACAGAGAGGGAGTGGCGGAGTCCTTTCAGACACCATTTGAAGCACCATACTCCCTGCACCATGCACAACATGCGAACTCAGTTGAAAGCCAAGGACAAGCTGAAGCTGTACGGTTTGTACAAGCAGGCGCCGGAAGATATGAGTAATTTCATAAAATGAATAGATTTCAGGGAAATATGATTTCATAAGTAGGCAGACATTTGAAAGTAGCAGAAAGTGGTTGAAGGTAGCCAGTAGGTGGGAATAGTAGCAGCAGCAACAGTCAGAAGAAGAAGAAGAAGAAGAAGAAGACGAAGAAGAAGAAGAAGAAGAAGAAGAAGAAGAAGAAGAAGACATGAACAACTCATCATTGGTCAGAATTGTCAGAAGCCATAATGCGTACAGTAATTGATCATCAGTTTGCAGAAGTAAGAGAACATCTTGTAGTTGCAAGAGGTGGTAAGTAGTGTTCACAATTGATAAGTACGACAGTAGATGTTGCAGGTGCTGGGTTGGTCAGGTTCATTTGTGGGCGCATATTTTTGCAATATTCTGCAGCCCCTTCGCTTCAGGGACCTGGGAGACGGCGCTGGAGAGAGAGAGAGGTATAGTCGGCAGCGAAAGCAAGCGAACAGTTATATAGGATACCTGACAGCGATGGAGAGAGAGAGAGATCATGGCTCCACTTTGCTTGTGGCGACTCGTGATGCATGAAAAGATCCGTGAGGGGGATACCAACCCGGTTGAAACCTCCATTTTTGAATGAATTTATGGACCATCTCCTGATGCCGCTGTATCCTGCAATGATTTTTTGCCCGGGGAAGTGGGCACACGACCGGTTGCTTCACAGGCAAAAGAGGGCGACAACACAACGTCCCAGCCATGGTCCATCCAGTGGGAGACTAAAGCCAAGTGGGAGGCGTGCTGAGGACACAACGGGATCCTGGAGACTGGAGACAGGGAATTCACACAGGACGGTAGTTTTTTTTTCGATTGAGATCTTTTTTGCTCTGTAGATTTGTGTAAGCCTTATCTCAAGATTTTCTTCACCAGATTCTCTTGGGCATTTTCCTACCCGGAGTCTACAGCCAGCTGAGCAAACTTGCAGACACTTTGTTTTAGCATATTGAACTTCATGCCTAAAAATGCCTATAGCTGAACCCTGTGAACCGCAATTATGCTGCACACTTGATGGGGTGCCTAAAGCAATTTCTACTGGCAGTATTTTGGGTGCCTGGAGATCCCCAAGTTCAGCTAAGTTGCTTGTAAGTTTAGCGGCAAGTGATGGCAAGTGTGTAAGGCATAAGAGTCGTGGCATGTTTTGTTTGAATTACCTTATTGAGAGGAATCCCGCTTGTCGAGATTCGTTGCGCATGATTTAATCATGGATGAAACATAATTAAGCGGAAATACGCCTAAGCTCGCATAACCAACCAGCTGAAGTGCAATATTTGAGAAGTGAACCAAGAGAGCTTGTCACCTGATTGTTTAGAGAAGATGCCAAGGGCACTGGAACGTGCCAATATGCGCCAATGTTTATACTATAAGAATGTTACTAGCATGAATGCTTTCATTACATTCTATGAATGTTTATAATGTTTTGTGTGTGTGTGCAGATGTGCGTACAATTTACGCACGGCACAAAATCAACAGCTGTTTTTTTTTCAGATCTTTCACGAAATGCCGTTGAAGATGGAACAAGCCGTTGAATAAGCAAAGCAAAGCGAAACATTCTTGCAATTATAGGGTTGCCAAACTATAAGGAATGAACTATGGGCTATAGGGTTGTCAATGGCTTAAGTTGAATAGGCAATGCAGACTATAGGGTTGCAAACTGCAGTTGGGATCGTTTTTCCCCAGTAGTATCTCGCAGGCCTGGGAGAAATGCAAAGGAAAATCCAAGGAGACTGCAGGAAACTCAGTGGCCAACAGCATGCTGTTGAACCCTAATGCCATGAACAATGAAGAAGAATGACTGATATGTTTTCATCATTGCGAACAATCGTAATGATGAAAAGTGGTGGATAAGGCAGTGTCAGGGCTAATTAGGGTTAAGTATGGGCTAACATGTAGGGATTTGCATTCCGCTTTGCGTAAAGATTCCCTTTGCCGCGGGCTCTCAGTGGCAGGATGCACCAGGATGAAGAGATTTCAGGCAACCACCCAGGCACCAGGATTCCGACCTGCTACCGGCGAGTCATCTAAAGTCGGGTCATGTCAGTGCCAAGGCCATGACCGAGTACATTGCCGAAGTGGAAGCGCAGAAGGAGAAGTTCGGCATTGAGCTCAAATGAGGTCCACATGAGGTCCACACCTCATAGAACCCTGGGATTCCACCATCATTAAGACAATGGCTGATCGTTTTTGATCGATTGAACCCCTTAGCTAGACAATGGTTGTCACAGGCGAAACTCGAAACCTTCAATTAGAAAATCAGTGCTTGTTAGAATCCCAGGGAGAAATTGGTTGATCCCAGGACGACTGGAATCCAAAATTCCAGGCAGGTAAACGCAGGTCTTCGTTCCCGGTCGATGGAAGCATCCAGAGACAGCCAGATACGGGAAGGCCCCAGTTGCAAAGCAGTATGCTGTTATCACGCTCGATGCCATATCACCTAACCATGCGTGGCCCTGCGCACAAAAATCATTTCCGTGAGAGACCAGACAGCCCTATTCAAAGACAATGGCTTGTAGGCTTGGGGGGCATTGACGTGGGTGCCCAACATACTGATAGACACAATACACCAGCCGACAAATTGGACTCAGGCAATTGTCCAAAGTCATTTACATTCGTGGCACGTCAGAAAATTTCAAAGGATCCATGTGATCTATTTAATTTCTAGATGCGCAGCACACAAAAGTTCAAAAAGTGATCTTGCCCGAGTCAGTTTGTGCTGCTTCTGATCTCCTCGATGCTTCCTTGGCAGAGACTATGCAGGTTCTATTGGAACTTGCTACAGTAGCTGTACAGCTGGACTGGCCGGAATTGAAAAAAGACAAGAGAATGTCGCTCCATTTTGCTGGGCAACCGATTTGCCTTCAGCTTCATTGAAATATTAGGGTGACGATTGGAGAGAGAGAGAGAGGACATCCCCAAGATTGTGACGGTTGGTTAAAGCATACTGTAACAAATACATGGATTGCACAATGGGAGTCGCAAAAAGTGGCGTTTCTTGATGTTTCTTCAAGGCCAGATGATGCCACCATTGCCTTCACCGTGGGCTGCTTTGGTCTTTCACTGTGTGCTCCAGACACGAAGCCCCAAGTGGAAGGATGCTGGATATCATGGAATCAACGTTGCTTTTTGACCATCCCTGAAAGTCAAAAGTTTGCCATTTTGTGTCCCGCACTCTGGGTCTGCACCTTCGGCCAGAATTCTGCAGAGCGTTCTCACGCAGCCATTTGGGGTCAATTTGTGATATGTCAGAAATCATGGGAGAGTCGCCGACTGAATCAATGGAATGGCCTCAGCAGTTCTCCACTTCAAGCAAGATGGGTCCCAGGACATTAGCCACTGGGATTCACAAGTGGTTCACCGAAATGAAGACTGATGCATGCGCAGAGCCGAACGCACGCGAGCACGAACACAAACAGATCAAACAGTAACACATGGCTGCAGACGCGGGTAAAGCAGAGAGGAAGAACAAAATGAAGAAGAATATGCAAAAATCAAAAGAACATTTAATTACATAGGATATATAGGCAATAGTTGATCAGGCATACATAATGATCAGAATGCACGGGATAAAGTTGCAGTGCCCAAATACACTGAACCTCACTGAACCATACTGAACCTTCAACAAGCGCCCCAGCACTGCCAGCAAAGGGGCGCTGTCAGAATTTGTTTGTTTGGTTTTGGTGTCCCTGACTGGAACTGCAAGACTTGGTGGGCTACCACTTCAGTGGATAAATTTCAACAGACCAATACCAACACCGGCTACCAGTGGTAGATTAGTGGATATCAGTTGCTTCGGTTGATTGCTTCAATCAGTCACGCCTTGGAGGATGAAATGCATCACCATAGTAAGTTAAGATACCAAATACTGAACCATCATATCAACTAGTTGCTATATGTTGCTATCCTGTTTACCATTCCACTCATTTGTTGGTGAGATACTGCACATAGAGCTACTTGATTGAAACGTTTCGTTGGAACACCGGGCGGAGCCGCACTGAGGTCCTCTTCAGAGGGTTTTCTGCTGCCCTGTTCGTTGGTCATCAGCTTGCACACGCATGGGCTTACCGAGAGGAAGGCTGGTTGTACTTCATCGACCTCATTCATTGGACGATGATTCTTGGCGGGAAGATGGTGGAAATATGTGGAAATGCCAATGAAGCAGTTGCCACATGATCAGCGGTTGATTGTCAATACTCAGCTGGTCTATCAATCTCCAATTATAATGCTACTTCATGAGTGCCGTCAGCCCAACCTTTGGTTTGGCAGTAGGGGCTTTTTTGGAACTCTGTTTGGAATTATGGCTCCGAATGGTTCTGTTTGTCAACTTGAAACCGCATTTTGCATGACAGGGTGGTGCTCCTTGTGACACATGATATTGTCAAGCATTAATATTCGGCATACATACAGACATGCAGTGCTGTTTATTGGCTCATCTGTAACTTTTCAAGACTTCACCGGACTACAGCAGCTCGCGGTCACCAGTTAAGGATCCTCGCCACTGTCTCCGAGTGCCTTTTACTTCATTTGGCTTTGAAGGGCATGGCACTGATGCAGATGCCTTCCCTGCCGTCACGAGCACGGCGTGCAGCAGAGATGCCGAAACTGGTGTGCTTTGCGTTGATTCTTTGGCATGTGGTTCATCCATTCTCCCTGATCCTTGGTTTGAGGCACTTGTCGCGTGGGAGTGGAGGAGAAGCTGTTATAAACAAGATCAGTTGCTTTGCATCACAGCCCTACACTGCATGTGAAACAAGCATGCCACATGCTGTGGAATTGACAGCCGTTGAAGAGTGGCCTTGAGCCATCCTATTGGTTGATGTAAGGGATTCATTTGCGGTTAGTAGATGTTGGCATATGGCGTTTGAAGCCATCATCATCCTGACAACTAGCTGTAATGGATAGCCGAGAGAATTCCGATTGCTCAAGTTGCCTGCGCTCGAGGATTGTCAAGAGCTTGTGCCTTTGGCGGCACATGTTGCGCTTAGTTTGGTTCTGCCAGCAGCAACAAACCCCTTGCAGCAGCTTTTGCTGCCTGTGCCACTGATGTAAGGGGCCCAGGTTGCCATTTGTTTTGATGTTGGTTGATCTTGATTAGTTTTCATTGGTTTATTAGGTTTACGAAACTTTCAAACTATGATGTAACTATTATAACTATCATTCTTCTACTTCCTAGGCACAACGGCACAATGCTATAATAGCTCAAGCTCTTCAACAGTAGGGCACTCCTGGCCTCAGAGTTCCAGCCGCGGAGGGAATGGTGCTTTATACTGACGTTTAAAAAGCAGGTTAGAGGGGTTGATATAGAGACACCCAGGCATTATTGTGCTCAGATGTGCGCCCTTTGATTTGCTTGGCAAAAAACACTTTGTTTGAGGTACCTAATAGTAGCCATGACTTGCCTGCTTAGTAACCATCATTGCCATTGCCCATGAATAGATAACGATCATTAACCATCAGATAACTTTGCCATCAATATAAACCATCATTTTGTATACAACCATCATTATAGAGTTCTTACCATCGACCACTATTTACCACTATTGTAATCAATACGAAGAGGCTCTCATGATCGGGAACCCAGGTATTGGACCAGCTGGCTGCTGGAAAACCAGCTAGCAGATTTGCCGACTTTGACTTACCTGGATGCCTCTTGGCGGCTGGGAAGTGGTGAACACTTGTAGTGATCAAGCCCTAGCCATGGGATGACTGCAGGTGCCATGGTTTAGTGTGATTTTTTTGGATGATTTTGGCAATCTTTTGGAGGGTGGCTGATGCCGACATGATGTATCCCACATGCTGCCAAGCTACCCGCCCGTCATGACCTGGAAGCATCGGGTGACCCCAAAAAGTCGCCACAGAGCTGCCTTCATTGGTAGATCGAACAAGTGGGATGCAGGACTCATCCTTGACATGGGAAATGGCAACACGTTGAGCCACACTAGTCAGTTGCTGTTTTGTTGAGCTCCGCCACTGAGTTCTACACTCATGCTTTTGGGCAATTTTGGCTTCTTCTCAGCGACTTGGCTGCAAGTGGATCAAGTGGTATTAATCAGGCAATATCAGGCATTTTGAATCTCTTCTAATGTTGGTTCAATTTGGGGATCCCATGCAATGTTACTGTAGTTCATGACGATTAATACTGATCACTTTTGATCACAGAGTATGATGACGATAACAATCAAGTACAAATGATAAGTCCTGGATTGTCCGGGATTCGTATTGGGACTGAAGCGAGAACGTACTCACCGCTTGTTTTCCTTTGTGTGGGGATTGTATACATTTTGGAAACTATGAGAAAATATATCAGCAAAGCATGGCATGTTGCTGTTTTGCACTGGCCCCTCGCTTCTTGGACTTTTAAGCATTGATTTTCATTGCCCCCCAAGGCTTTCTGTTGAGCAACGTGCCATTCTCACTGTGCACTGGCTTTGCTTGGTGCCTGTGTCTCGGATTTGATGCTTTGAGAAGGCGCTTGGTGCTTGCCATTCTACGGCGCTCAATGTGGACCCCTCTAAGTGACACTAAGGACCTATTCCTTGATCTACATGGCTTGGACTTTGGTCCATTTCTTCGCCAAGATTGGCACTCCTCAGCCCTGCACAGCTTACCCCCAGAATGACGGGGGGATCATGACATGATTCGGAGTCGCTCATGTTGAAGATGGGGTCATTGGGATGCTCCATGAAACATCGACGGGATGTCAAAGTATAGTGAGTACGTCGCAAGTATCTGGACACTTGTTTATGGCAGACAGGTGTGCCTAGCTTGTGTTTTGCTGGGACCACCCTGGGAGGAGTGCCCCATCTACACAAAGTTTGATTGGCACAAGCCGCAACTCACCATCATCATCGCGCTTCTTGTGCCTTGCGACTGGGTATGGCTGGGGGGGGGGGGGGGCCCC
>VSDK01011021.1:115967-133862 GCA_009767595.1 Symbiodinium kawagutii | reverse complement strand
CCATGAGCATCCATGAGCCATGAGTCAATCAGTCAAGATTGTAGAAATTCAGCCCTTGAGCTGGGCTGAATGATTCTTTGTGTTCAAGGAGGGAGCTGCATGGAGCAACTCGCAACTGGCTCAGCTTGTTAGATCTTATCAGGGCTCCCACCTACACAGGTTGGAGGATTTTGGAGGATCGTTAGTAGGTGGGAGGCCCCTGACCCAGTGAGTGATCGTTCGGATACCCAACTGCAACTGGTCCAGGTCCTTGGTTGCTGGTGATGGCCTTGCCAGGTGTGCTTGGTCGCGTGCCCTGTGGCATGCACGTTCTACGCGACCTTAGCGCCTGGGAGAGCAACGAGACATTGGACAGCGGCCAAGCAGAAGAACTGAAACCATTGGTTTTGCATGGTCAAATTGTGCTTTAGACAACTCACAAAGGTTGGTGTATCGTGATTGGAAACCCAAATCCTTTTGATGCATGTTGCATGTGCTGGACAAACCGTGGGAAGCCCTGGCAAAAATATGCTAAATAATACCCTGGGTCGTCGCACACGACTGCAGGCAACAAGGTGCCGTGGTCAAAATGTGCAGGAAGAAAGCGAGACCGAGACTAAATCCGGGAGCAAGAAATCCAAGGTTCTGCCAGTTCGATTCGCTGTTTGGCAGTCATGACACACTAATCCAGTGACACCTTGGACTTGAGAATGTTCGGGTTGCAGTGCAAGCACTTCTTCTTGTTGGCTTTCCAGCTTCCGTGGCAGGCACAGGCTGAAGATGTTGCAGATGCAATAGTCCCTTGAGCCTGGAACAGCGGTGCTTGCAACGGTACCTGGCGCCTTGTCCAAACAGGCACAGAGCAGTGCAAGGACGTGCACACAATGTGCGAATCTTTCTCTTGGTGATGGAGAAACGGGTATGGAGCGGCATTTCAATTCGCATGTATTCACCCCGACACTGTGTGGGGATGATATGAACTAAGCAGAGATACAGGGCCCTGAAGGGTCATCATGCTTGCTTAAGCTAAGCTGCAGGCAAGCGGGTTAAGACGAGCTATCCTCAATTTAGGTCCATGATCTTCTCAGGAAAGGCTTTGGGCTATGCTTAAGATTTTTGTCCCCAATGGCTGTTCCCTCAGATTAGAGCTTTTGGCTCAACCTACATGATTTTTGATGTTCTTTCCTGAAAACACCAACAGATAGATCCTCCGGCCAACACTTTCAGGCAGGTCTCAAGCGCAAGTGTCACCACCAGAGTAATGTGAATTGGTGAAGAGGCTCTTTCTTGAAAATTTATTGGGGATGGTATGGGATGGTCATGTTTAGTGGAAGCTCATGAAGCCATGAAGCCCTTTGCACGGATTTTACAAAGGACTTCCCAAAAATGCACCAGAAGTGGGGCAAAGTGAAAGAGTTTTGCGCAAATGGCACATCCCCAAGACCGCCAAGACCTTGACCACTTGACCATGACACGGGGAGATGCCATGGGTAGCCATCAGATTTTGAGCGCCAGGGCTTCGTGTTTGGACATTCCCAGGCAGGTTGTGTTGTAAGTGGTGCCAGCTGTTTCGTTGGTGCGCAGGTCCAAACAGCGCATGATCCCGGCGCAGTTCCTCGTGTGAGCTGCGCTATACATTGCTGCGCCTGGGGCAAGACGACCTGATCTGCAAAAGCAGGTGTGGTTGTCTATGCCCTTCGCGGCTGATCCACATTTGATCCACCTTCAATTTTGATTTTTTCATGGTGGTTTGTCGTATTCCTTGGGATTCTCCTGCGTTGCACTGGTACAGAGACAGTTGCTCAGTAGATTTGGATCCCAGTTGCCACAGATCTTTTCCACAAATTTCAGCGGTGCCGCCTTCTTTCCTCTCACGAATGGGTCATCGAACAGATATGACGTTAAGAATGGCCTTGACGGCAGGTTTGTTTTGGTAGTTGTGTGCTTCTTACATGATTACGCTATGAGGTGTCACGAGCATTCATGAGCCATGTGAGGGGAGGGAAAGTTTATTTGATGAGGTTCCGAATGCATTCCGATTCCGGTTGGTGGGCCTTTTTAAATGGGCACCAACTGGTCAGACGGTTGTACAGTTCCAGCATGCTTTAGTGACTCTTTTTGCTGGCCTGACCGGGCTAGCCAGTCGTAACTTTGTGCCTAGACCTCATCCCTGGCTTCACTGCTTCCAAGCATCACTGCTTCCAAACATTCGAGCAAAACTGGCTTCAGACGGCAGCTTTGGGCGGAGCCCTGCAGATTTGGTCATCAAGATCAGACGAGTTCCGGGCAGCACAACTGGTACTGCCATTATTTATTTGCTGTTGCATATATGTTGCATTTTGATTGGTCTTTGTTGCCTCGCCATGGGTGGTTGTCAGAAAAATGCTGCCTCTCTTGCTTAGAATCTGAGAGTGATTAGTTGGGAAGGTTTTGAAGCCATCAACATGCGCAGCAAATTTCCTGTATTCGCCAAATCTGTGTCCCACTTGGCGTTGTTGGCAGTCTGCCTGTTTCCGCGGGAAGCCACTCACATCACTGGACTCAGCCTTCGGATGACCCCGCCTACGACCCAGATACTTTTTTTTCTCACAGGGGAAACATGTGGAAACCACCAACTTCGAGGAACGGAAGATGCGAGCCATGGATATTCATGGGATTTCCATGCCCCAATGGACCTCAGCCATTTCGGATCATTTTCCAGCAGCCCTTAGCAGCTCGTAGCTCAGTGTTGTAACTCAGCAGGCTGAAGGGATGTGCAACGTCTTCAAGATTGACATCGTGTGGCCCGAACAGGCCGTCGAGTGTTTTTGGCCGTGTGACCCCATGTGGCAAAAATCAGGATTTAAAAAGGGCTGGAGTTAGAACCGACTTGACCGATTGACCCGTCTGTTAGCTTTCGGCCTGAATGCATTCCACAAGCGCAAACACTATCAAGTTTATGAGCTTGAGAAGATTTGATTTTCAAATTTGACATAGCGCATCAGAGAGAGAGAGGTACACCATCCAAAGAAGAGCCTTAGTCTGGACCAGTAGCGCGCCGTCAAAGATTCACCAAGCAGAGCACATTGAACACTCCGAACAGCTGCAAAACGGCAACTCACCAAACTGCCTGGCTTTTTGCAATCACAGGCACTGGTTGCGCTGAGTCGTCAAGTTGGCACTTTCCGTTTCCATGCGGTGTAGACGTTGTCATATTGTCTTGGCATATCCCCGGCTTCAACAAACAGTGGTCCTGGATCTTCCAACGGCCAGGAATTCTTGACCTTTTGTGATTTGACCTAGTTTCCCAAAAAATATGGCAATGACCACGCAAAATTGATCTCGGCTGTTTTCTGGCATTTTCAGTGATTTTGGCAAAGAGACCTCTAGATGCCTTGGAATGTCGGGATGGCTTCCAGGTGCCTCCCTCAGACCCATTCACCCGGCATTGCCATGACGTTGATCAGCAAATATGTGTTGAGCGCACGCTCATTCGTGCATTCGGTCTTGTTTTCCAACAAGCATTCCTAGTCGTGCACTGCAATAAAGACCTCGGTCAATTTTACCCGCAAAAAGGCCGCAAATATGCCGCAAAAGGCCGCAAATTCCCGCAAAAGGGCGCAAATCAGAAAAACTGATCTTTTGACCCTTTTCAGATCTTCATGAGATTGTACAACATTTGTTTGGTTCATCGATGGTGGCACCTGGCAAGGGAACTTCGTTGGCTTGCTGGATGAAAGCATACGGAATAACATGCCGTTGGCAATCGCTTTGTCTCAGGATCACGTTACTAAATGTGTGTGGAGTGCTTTCGGTGGGGGTAAGCTCGATCAGTTTTTTCCCAAAAGATCAATTTTCCATCAAAAGGCCAATATTTTGAGGATTTTGGTAGAAAAGGCTAAGAATCATGGAATGGCCAATTCGGTCAAGATTTTTTGACCTTTTGAATCTCCAGGGTGTTCTGTTTTTTCATGTTTGATGTTTCATGCGTTTGCTTGATCTCCCTCCAAGGGGAGACTGAACCACCCACAGTTGAAGCACGTTTAATCATGTTGAAGTGGTGACCAGGGTAGCATCAAATATTTGGCGATTCCACAGCTCGGTTGCGCCTTGAAGCTCAGCCAGGTGGGGACGTCGAATTGGTTTCCTCCCTTGATCTACGTGATCTTCCAAGGCATCCTTGCAATTGCGTTTGTGGCGTTCAACATCCTTCATTACTCCGACTTCATCGGGGAGCCTGAGCTTGCAATGATGGTCCTGCACGATTAGATTGCGCTTCTTACATGTTTTTTTACATGATTAGAATGCCTATATGTATGATCATACATGATGACTACTTGTACTGATCGCCTTGCGTAGCAGCAGTTCACCCAGGATGCCAATTGTAAAGCCGTTGACCCAATGTTGTAATTACTTTCAATTTGGCACTTCCTAGAGTGCGTTTGTGCAGCCATAGCCTTCGTTGTGGCTCCGTTTGTTTGGGCCAGCGCCGTCAGCCTTAGCCTTAGCTCCGGGATGGCGATGGAGAGAGAGAGAGAGAGATCATACATGATGCCTCTTCAGTCAACTTAAGTGGCAAATTGCTTTGTGGCCCAATGTTTGGCCCTAGACGCTGAAGAAAGCGTTTGCACGAGAAAACTGCCCAAGCGGAAAGGAACGCCGGGTACCGTTGCGCCAAGAATTTGCACTTAGGACTTTGGGCCTTTCTACTTCGCCTACCTAACCCATATTGCATTGCTCTTGGAGACGATCACAATGGTCTCCCTTTTCATTTGCGTTGTCTGGGCCTATGCCATCAGTGGCAGCTCACCAACGCAGGCTCCACTCTTCGTTCGCTACACCATTGCTTTTTGGTATTTGATCCAGCCCAGTTCGTTGAACCTCGTTGAAGGCATGGAACGGTTGCCATCATACCACCTTCAACATCTTCAACTTGCACCACCGGTTGTTCCGTGCTCCATTGGCTTCCTGGGTGACTCATGTGCAGCCAGGAACTCATCATCATAAAGTTCTGAGCTGATGCAGTTGCCTTTAAGAACAGAGAAGTACTCTTTGTCCAGATGAATCATGTGCAAATATATATTTTCCAGCGTGTCCAAGTGTTATGTGACTTTACCATTTTTCATTTACTTGCGCACCTAATTCTTGGATATGCTTGGTATTTTGATGTAGTTTGATTAACTATGTGAGCAGCTGCCAAGTGCCACAAGCCAGTCCTTTCGTGGGAGACTTGGCGGATTCCTGTGCCGAACTGAGGATAGTGACGCTCTTGTTCCTTGGCGGCGAAGCAATGCCGACTGTGTGCGTAGCAGTTTCCACTGCTGGCCATGACTCCGCAGCTGCCAAACTCGGAATGATCTTGACTTCGGGAAATCCCCAAAATCTCACGAGACTTGTCCCGGATTCTTGGAGTGCCACGCCTAGGATGTGCCATGCTGTTGGGAGAAGTCCATGGGATTCTTTGGGATTGAATTCACTGGACGTTGTGCCAACTTATGTAACCAACTTCTAACGTTTTCTGGGCAAAGACGCAAGAAGAACATATATAGTTTGATCATGTCTGACCCGTTGGGATTGGACCAGCCTGCAGCCTTTTGACTTTTGGATGTTTGTAGCCAATTGTAGCCATTTGAAAGGCAGCAGAACGAGTGATCCATGCCTCGGGTAGACAGGGACCAAAGGCATCCCGACATCACAAAAGATTACGCCGAGGAACATCCCAAGACAGTCCCTGAGAATCTGTTTAGGATTGCAGTTGGCTAAGCCCGTACTGAACAGGGTGCCTTGCCGTTGGTTTGTTTCATTGCACTTGCAGGGGACTTGGCACAGCGGCGGCTCTTGACCGAGGTACTTCTTTCTGATCAACCCAATTTTTGATTTTACTCCGGTGCCGTTCTCCTCCCTTTGGGCACACCTGTTCAACTGGTTGTCACTTCTTGCGAGCGCGGGGCCCAGCAGTCGTCAGGGAAGCCACCTTGTGCCCAGCCGTGTTTGCAGCAAAATTAATGTAATTAATAAGAAAGTTTTAAGTTGGGTATGTGTGTATGTGTGTGTGTGCCTGTTGAATCACATTCATTCATCTTCATTCTGCCGTAAGTCATGTCGTTTTGTCAATCTGGCTGAGCCTTTGCAGGCCTGTTTGCTTCCCGCATTCCTTGGTCCTTCAAGAACTCCATTTGGGGATTGTTACTGGGTCTGAGATCAGAATGTGCAAACCATTGACAGTGCTTACGTGCTAGTTTTTGTCGACATTTATGGGCAGCATTGTTGTTGCTTGAACTCACTTCTCAGCAACATCCCCCTGGCCCTATTGGCCTGAACAAGTCCGGGAATGAGATCAAACAGCTATCAGCTGTAGTATGGTTATGTACGTTAGAGAAATTAGGCTGCTTTCAATTCTTGGTTGCAATGAGGCTGTTCCTCGCTGCTTACCTGCTATGGACCTTGATTCACTTCTTTGCGCGAATTGGCACCTTTGAACCCTGCGACAACTATCCTCAGCCGGACGCCATGCTGCAGAGTTGTTTGGTGGGCTGTGGTGCTAGCTGCTAGCAAGTCATGGTCGTGGTTCGAGAAGGATTCGTAGACAGATCGATTTTATGACGAGCGCGTATTGCATGATTTGGGCTATATAAGAACGTGCATTGTATTCATTGCATCTCATTGCTTGATTACTTCGAAACGGGACATTCATGTGGAGAGGCGAGGCCCATGCGCGGGATTCATCAGCTCAGATTGTTGGTTTCAGTCCACTTCATCCCAGCATGGATATTCAACATTATTCAACCATGCTAGATACAGTACTGCAGCATTTTGTTCATCCACCGCATCGCATTTCCATTTTTTCATGCTTTGCCATGAAGGAGTGTCCCCTCTATAACGAATTCGACTGGAATCAGCCTGGAATGACCTTTTTGATCACAATCGCTGCGGTGGTGGCCTATTTCGTGGTCGCAGGACTCTATACAGCCTTTGTCCCATGCCAAAAACCGTGCAGACCGTTTTTGGGAAGACGAGGGTGCCGAGAAAGTCAAGATGGTAGCAGTCCCAAAAGTAATCTTGTGAAATCATATATCTTGGGCTTGGAAAACCCCCCTTGCAGATTTCTTGTGCGATGTGCTGGTGGACAAGTCGCAGGAGTCTCGACCTTTTCATTTTTGATTCATTTGTTTAGTAAATCTGATGGAATTTGAAGAGACTTTAGACGTTTTCCTTCCGGCGGTCGGTCATGAGTAGCTTATGCTTTCTAAAGAGTTGGCGTTTCTTTCGTCCAAGTCCAACCATGTCCAGCCTCCACCTCTCCACTGAGTTTCGTTGTCGTGATGCTTGCGGTCCTTGCGGTGGAGCTGCCTCTACGGACTCTATGGTGGTCCCTCCAGAGCAGAAAGAAGCGGAGACCAAAGATGTTGAGGCCGTTGAGGCTGCTCAGGAGTAGGATGCAGCAGCAATGCAGCATAGAGATTCGTGCAACAAGCAGTTGGATCTCACAGCGGCTTTCCTTCACTGAAATTGGAGGCCGCCCGGGGAGTTGTTGTCAGACATTTTGCAGCACATCCTAAGTGAGAAACTACAGACGGGCAAAAAATGTTGTGCTTTCCAATCAATTAATGATGAGTTGAAGATTGTGGAAGTTAAACAGATCAGGCAGCTCATGAAAGGGTGGAGAAAGGATTGATTTGAGAGACCACAGTTGAGCACTGGAAAACTAAGCCCGAGCCAATCTGAATCTCAATCATTTGTGTTCTCAAGAGCTCGAGCTGACGATGACATTGACAGCTTGAGCCCCTGGACGATAAGCTTCTTATTTGTTCATCAATTTGTTTCTTTCGTCAGGTAGCCTCAGCTATAGGCTATATAGGCTATGGGGGCTACTGATGGTTATTGCTTCCCAATGGTGCTTAGATTTGAAAAATATGTAATTAATGTGAAGATAAACATCCAAGCTTATTGAACAAAAACATATGATGTATACTTTTCCACGGCCTCAAAATTGTCCTCGAGGTCTGGTGTGTCACCCTGACACATAGGGGGTATGGATCTTCCATGATGCTCTTTGGTGATGCGGTGTATACAGCACTTGTTGGACCCTGCAGGCATCAGTTGGATGCAGTACCGGTGGAAACACGCGCGTTGGGTCGCAAAGGTGCGGCAGAGATTCTGAAGATCGAAGGTTTGTGATGGGTGTGGTGTAGTGACATAGGGAAATGTTGATGGGAAGCCATGGTGAGAGGCATGCTTCCCAGCTCGTGTTCGTTGAACAGTTAGTTGAGCAGTGTTGGACACTGCTAGTTGTAGGGTGTTGTGCTACCTTCCTCCTTCGTCATCAGCACGCCATCAACGGCAAGCAGTCGCATTTGCCACCAACAACCAGCATCCGCGATGGAAAATAAACCGCCACACAGGAACGATCAATTTGCTAGATTATACAACTGATCAATTGTGTCCATTCCCCCCCCCACTGCAGACATTGCAGAAAGCCAGTGAGCGACGGGCGCAAGTGACTCCTGAAACTCTACTGCCAGAAAACCGTTGTTTTTATATATATATATATTTATATTTATTTATTTTTTTTATTTATATATATTAAAATAACTCGCACATTGGCAATCGTGAAGGGTTCTTAACTATCAAATCACTTATCTAATCTTATTTACCATGCGGCTTATGGCTTATAGTATGAACTTACATGCTGATTACTTGGCTCAAGCCATTTTAACTCAAGCCCCATCCGAAAAAAATATCTCGTCATGGCGAGTTCTTTCGTTCTGTTCGCAATGTGGAGTCACATGGCCACGGGAGCCAGAGCCTCCATGGCTGTTGGGCTTCAGGGTGACTATGCCTATTTTGCACAAAGAGAATTCAAAGAATACTTCAGCTTCAGTGTGGTAGACATTTCCGACCCAACGAATCCATGGGTCGTTGCTTCGCTCCTCGACAACCAAGACCAACTCGGTGGTTTGGACATGGCCATCCAGGGAAGCTATGCCTACCTGGTGGGAGACCGCTTGAACTCTACAGGTTTTGCGATACATTTGAACATGTGCGACCTGTTTCTTTTAAGAGTTGTGAGCATTTTTGACCCCACCAACCCGGTCATTGTACACACCATGCAACTTCCCAATGCCACGTTGGCGGACAACGAGTGTTCCACTAGCAGTGGCATCACCATTGTGGATGACTATGCCTATGTCGTGGGTTCTTTTGGGTTGGCAGTCGTCGACATTTCTGACCCGACGGACCCAGTCATTGCATGGCTTGGCCTCAAACCTGCGCTCAGCCAATATCGCTACAATGGTATTACCATTCTGGGTGACTACGCGTACATTTCCGGTGTGGGTAAGGCGAGTTACACCAGTCAGTGCAGCTCCGACGGGTATAACTGGTACCCTTGCACCAACCTGGACTGGGGTTATGGCCTGACAGTGGTCAACATTTCAGATCCATCCACCCCACGCCTCACAGGCCGGGTGCACGAGTATCAAAACCTCCAGTATTTTTCAGGCTCTGGCAGCTTTTTCACGGCAAACATCGCCATTGTGGGTGATTATGCCTACCTTGCGCTCCAAAATGTCCTGCGCGTTTTTAACATTTCCGACCCCAGCAGGCCACACGTTTGTTATAGACGCAATCACGTCTATGCTCTCTTCAAGGGTATGGTAGTTGTGGAAGGTCATGCCTGTTTTGCTTTCGGTTCCTCGCGCTGGAGCTCCTGGAGCTGTTTTACAAAGGCATCAAAGGCTTCGTCCTGCGGCAGTCGGTCGGTTGATGTGGATGCCTGGGCCCTCGGCCCAGCTGTAGCTTTAGGAGACTATGCCTACATTGCCATTCCACCCGGCGTGGCAGTTTACAACATTTCTGCACCAACCAACTGGATCTTTGTAGGCTCAACCCCCACTACAACGAGGACAAGTAGCACAATCACTACAGTGACAGCCACGGCAACAACAACCTCGGCAACATTCGACGAAAATGCTGCGCAAGCGGTGGCAACGTCAGCCTTGGCTTTTGTTCTTGGTGTCATCGCACACTGGCAGCATTGCCTTGCCTAGGACCGACGAATTTTCCGTCCAGCACTGTCTTGGCAAAGAGCTTTGAACAAAAGAAAGAAATCGCCATATGTTAAATTCATCTCTTGACGGCTTGGGAGCTGTTTGCACAGCACGGGTGGCGCTCCTCGTGGCTAATCAAACTATGCTGCATGGAAATATGCAGCTTTGCTTTTCACTTTTCTTGAGGGTCTGTTTGGGGCTGGTTGTGATTGCATGTAATTAATGGAGAAGTTGCATGATGCAGCATCATGATGCACCACGTGCATTGCCAGTGCACAGGGTTGCCAAAAGAGCGCCAGGACGGTAGAGGCTGCAAAGAAAAAGCATACGCGACACTTGTTAACAATAGTCATTACAGCCCATTGTCGTCGTTGCTGCTGTTGTTATGGAGCACAGTGGTACCACAAGTTGAAGATTCATGGGTCAATACTGTCGTTGATCAATGCTGATTGCTCATGATTGTTCATGAAAGTTCACCAGGTAGGACTAAACATTCCATGAAGACCAAGCAACAGAGCATCAGCAAAGCCATGACATTGCGTCCGCCATTGTGCAGGCAAAGCGGGACAGTCTTTCCAGGTTGACTGATTGCCAAAAGTGGCAGTTGCTTCTGACAATCCTGGACTGTTCAGCACAGCCTACACGGGTAGAGTTTTGCCAAACTTGCACACAGGACTCCTGAAGACAAAAGGGGGCTGTATCAAAAGCACACTAAAAAGTCCTCAGACTTGTGTGTTATCATTCCCTGCCGCAACTTTTGCTCAAAATAATTTGACAACCTTTGGGAACTGGCCTATCATTATTCAGCTCCTGTTTTCAGGACATCACTGGTCATGCATTCATTGCAATGGCTGGTAGCGATCTGAGAAACATCAGTCCGCCAGCGGTTGCAGTGTTGTCGAGGTTGGTCGTGTTAAACATGGCCAAGTCTTGGTGTACCTTTGTGTAAAGCTTGATGCAGATCCAGCTCCCCTCAAAATACCTTGGGAATGGACTACGCTTGGCCTCAAGGTCAAGCGTGAAGAAATTCTGAACCACATGCAACCACCGGCATTGTTTCTGTTTTTGGTTCTTTGTGGAGGGCGTTGCTGGAATTCGCAGGGAGGTTGGCCAATCATGGCATTGGCTTTTGTTTTGAACTCCAAGGTTGTGAAAGCTCTACCCTTTTTGACTAGCTCTGGCTGGACTGAGTTAACAGATGACTTTTTCCAGCCATGTGCACCTTGCGTAAGGGATAAACGCAATTCTGACCGATTTGTGGATGCAGAGTTGTTGATTGGTTGTAGGGGATCAGGCCAGCTGGCCTCCAAAGAGTCCATTGATGTGTCACGAACACTGCGTAGAGTTTGGTATAGGTTTTGTGTTTCGAGGGATGGCCAGCTGCAAAATGCTTAATATATCCAGGCGCAGGTTCCTGCCTCTTGTGCGCGTGGTTTGTGGGTCTTCAAAAGCCTGCCAAAATTTGCGTGTTGATGCACATGTCCCGTCAAACACCTGCAAACATGATCAAACGTTGCATTTTGGATCCACAATCTTCAAGAAACATACAAACAAGAAACACACTCATGCATGCCTGATAGACAACACGAACCCAAATTTATCTCATGTCGCACGTTCTTACGGAATCTTAAAGAAGGCCATGGGAGGCACTGTTGAAACAAACTGGTTTCAAAGACCAGCCATCAGCATTGAAGCGCAGAAGTCAGAAGGTGTGAGCATATGTGACCCGCGAATACTCAAAATGGCTTTCCAGGCCCTCATTTCTTCCTCAGCCATTTTGGATCATCCTGGGGACCTTAGCCTCAGAAAGCAGGCTGAAGGGATGTGCAACATCTTCAAGATTGACCTCGTGTGGCCCGAACAGGTCCTCGAGTGCGCTTGACCATGTGACACCATGTGACACCACGATATGAGCTGGGCTGGAGTAGGAACCAACTTCTAATCAGCGCATATCAGCGCCTGTTCCTGAGACTTGACGACTTTTTTGAGTCAGTGCACTTAAACGAGCTTACCTGTTTATCGAGTTGATCAGCTTGAAGGATTTTTTTTGGATTTTTGTTCAATGTTGAAGGGTTTCTCCGTTGTTCATATATGAAATGAAGAAGAGCAACAATTTGTCCATAAATATGGCGTTCAGGCCCTCAAAGCCATATGTCACCCATGGGAAGAGCTTGGTCAAGCTGCCGGGCTGATCAGGTAGGAACATCGACCTTGTTCTCTCCATTGCTGTACTTGATCTTCACGTGCATTCTTGCAGCAACTTTTTCGGCTTTTCAGATCCTTCGTTTCTGCGAACTCATCCCGGAGCCTTAGTTCTTAACAAAAACGCTGCCCCCAACGCCTCTGACCATTGTGATGATCTTGATGACATCAGGGCACATTGCTGTATGGCAGAATGTTTGGCCCTAGGCGCCGCTGAAGAAAGGCTAGGCATGAGAAAACTGCCCGAGTGATAGAGGAATACTGATATGTTGAGCCAAGCATTTGCACCGCCTAATGCACTTAGGAGTTTAAAGCTTTCTACTTCACCTTCCTCACCAACTGGACGTTGATCTTGGAGACAATCACTGTGGTGATGCTTTTCATTTGCACTGCCTGGGCCTATGCCATCAGCTGCAGCTCACCAAAGCCCGCTCCGCACTTCGTTCGCGTCACTATGGTCCTTTGGTACATCGTCCAGCCCATGTCTTTGAACCTCGTTCTTCATTGGAGTCGTCCTTACAGTATCACGACGCCGCAGCAGTTAAACTGCATGTGACAATGATTACAATGACATAGTGGTGGCTGGATCCTTTGTGGGCTCTTGGGATGTTGTATAGTATAGCAGTATATAGCAGTCTGCATTAGATTCAAGCCTCGCACGATTGCTTACCACTTTGTTCACCATTATGTGCACTATTCATTCAAATGGGCAGCATAACATCATTTCATGCAATTTCGCGGCTTTATATGTTACGCGCTGTCCTCCGATAAGCGTGGGCTTTGCGGCCCTGAAAAATCACTGCAAAAAACGATTCCAGTCCCCAAGAATTTTCAAGATCAGCGAGGAGATCGGCAAAGCAAGCTCTGAGGGACTCAGTGTCAAGAGGCACAAGAGGCACAAGAGGCAGAAGAGGCACAGGAAAAATCAACGGAAAAGACTTCCAGGGCGCGAAGCGTATGCGGAAGATCATGGAATGCTTGCCGTATACTGTTGCATCACTCGCGTCTTGCTCGTGGGAGACTGTTCCAATTTGTACCCCGTGTGCCAAAAAATTAGTGAACCACTTTGTTAAGCTTGTGACGTGCAATGGGACTGCGATTTTGCTAAAGCAGGGTTGATGGAAAAAGGACGGTCAGCTTGGTCACGCTTCATTCTGCAGATGAATCATGTAGTAATACTGTAAATACTAGAAACATCACGTGCAGATTTTGTTTCCACCGTATGTGTCCAATAAAGCGCAATTCTCCAGTGCTGGCGCTGTCCGAAATACATGCAGTAAGCGCAACGAAGTCAGGATTGTGATGATTATGTCCCTCGGCAGTCGTGGCTTTCGGCCAGCTGAAGGATGTTCACAACAGTTTCCACAGCATCGCCTAAAACACATCATTTGGAGAGATCGAGGTCTCGTCAGGCGTGTGATGATTCTGTTGGATCTTGTTCACAAGGTGCAAGATTGCTCAAACCACTGATGATGTCGTATTATAACACGTATGTGTTTGTTCGTCCATTTTTCCAGCGTCATTCTTTGTGTGGCATTTTCTGTGGCACCTGCCTGATCAGAGTATGGAAACATGTGCGGGACTGGCCAAACATTTGCCTTAAATCCTTTGTGCAAAACATATTCGAGGATGGCCTTGAAAGGGCGGTGGGTCGCTTGTGTCTACAAACGGTTGTGTCTCCAAAATGTTGTCGCTTGAGTCTCCAAAATGGTTGCCATGGATAATTTATGAAAAGTGGCGCAGCACTGACTGGCAAGTGACTCAATTTGGTGCTCGCAAGTGATTGGGTTGCCCCTTGAAAACTCAAACCTGAATCCATGTACCCAATAACTTGCACCATCAAAGACAGGACAGTCTCTAGACTCCGGAACTGAAGACTGGATGGTTATAGACTAGTTAACATCGATTTGTTTGCCTGATAGTTGATATGTCTTTGAGCAGTGACCACATGCGTTGGATAATTGGGATTTGCTGCGGTTGTTTTATCAGAAGCCCTAAATCTGAGAATTCCACCAAACGAAGTTGAAAGAAGAAACCACTCACAGATAACAATAATATGTATATATATGTATAATCATCAAGTTCCATGACTCCAAAACATCATGATTTAGGGGACAGCTATCTGGAGTCTTGACGTGCATAGCTATGTGGCAAACATGCAAGAGGTGGCATGAACATTCCAAAAGCTCTGCCTGATTTGTTTGCCGCTTTTTTCATTCCACTGACCACGAACGAATGAAACAGATGCCTTCCTGTAGGTTTTTTTTTTTATCACGCAATGTCACCCCAACAGCCTTAAACCAAGCCGAGAGGTATTGGACTTTGATCAATGAATTTTGGGATGCCAATCCCGTGAAAATCTCCTGCTATTGGGCGCACCTGCTGAACTGGTTGGTGCTTCTGCCTTGCTGCTTGGCCATGCCAAAGCAGCGTGGAACAGTGCACAGTTGGTGACATGGGCAGCCTATGATGCCTGTGGCTATGCCCGGAAACATCACACATCAGATGCCCTCACAATTCCTGGTTTCACTGCAAAAAATCCTTCTTGTGCCGGATTTTGGATTCTGCAATGGCAGATGATTCCGGATATTTTTTCCTGACTCATCGACGTTTTGTTGTGAGTACTGAGTTCCCATGATACGTGTGCTGCTCACCACCTTGGAGCTCGGTTTAGATTAGCATCAGTCAGAAGAAGAGCGTAGTTTTCGCCAAGCCATGCCATGCGCTCTTATTGGATACCTATTTAATAACGGCGTTGTTCCCACCAAAATGACAAAATGTGTTCAAGCAAAATGGCTGCCATGCTCAAGCATTTTCAGGTTTGTTTGTTTCCCGCATTCCTTGGTCCTTGAAGAATGGCATTTATGGCTTGCTGCTTGGCTGAATGATCTGAGAATTCCAAAGCGTTTGGTAGCCACCATACTTTGGAAAAAAAAACACGTTTTGCCTGGTAGATGATCGTGTTCATGTGTGCACTTGCCAAAGCCGAAATGCTCCTGCTAAGGATGCCTATCAAAAAATGCGATGAGCATCAAATAAACCGATGTAGAAACAGAAGGAAAAGGAAGGCAAGGAAAAAAAGGAACGAAGGAACGAAGAAATATAGGGGTAGTAGCAGTGGCAGAAGTGGCAGGAGTAGTAGGAGCAATAGTGCCAAGCCGTCGGAAAGAGATTCCGATTTTGAAGCCACGCAGCTGAGCTCCATTTGTGGTTGCAAAGCTTGAGGCTGTTCATCCTTGCTTACCTGATATGGACCTTGATTCACTTCTTTGCACGAATTGGCACCGAAAAGCCATGCGAGAATTATCCTCAGCCGGACACCATGCTGCAGAGTTGTTTGGTGGCCTGTGGTTGATGGTAATTCATGGTCATGTGTAGTGATTTGGAAGGCATGCGTGCTCCATTGTACGCCAGTAACAATTTTTCGTGTGTGCCCCACACAGCCCAAAACTAACGCCGTATACACACTTTTTGTTGGCTGATGTTCTGTGTTGCGACATTCAACCGAAACTGTTTGGGGCGCGTTGATGCACGTGAGAGACGGGAGACCCATGTGAGCTTCTGTTGCCTCAGCACTCCACTCCATCGGCATGCACTCAGTCAGCTTGTTGATTGATGTCAGACTTTCTGATTTTAGGCGGTTCAAGTCTCAACACGTTTTGACTTGCTTTATGCAGGGCAGGATTTTGTTCATCCAGAGCATGGCAGTGCTGATGCTTGTGTGTGTGTGTGTCACTGTGTGTGTGTGTGTGTGTTTGTATTACAGTAGGGTGTGTGTGTGTGTGTGTGCCTCAGCCACCCTCACTCAGCTGAGGAGTGTCCCATCTACAAGAACTTTGATTGGAATAAGCCCGGAAGGACAAGTGTGATCACAGTCGCTTCCCTGGTGGGCTATTTGGTGGTTGCTGGAATCTATACGGCCTTGGTTTCGTGCCCGCAGAGAGGCAGTACACCGGCAGGGGTGTCAGCTGGGAAAGTCAAGAAGATCGGTACGTATTGACGGGGCAAAGCAACATTGAAACACGTTTACAACAAACTATTGTTTTTGTTTGAAAACTAAACCTAAACAGTTTGGGTTGAGATTTGTTGTGGTACCATGTCAGAATGGTCTCGATCTTGGCATTTGTCCATGTCATTTGCTTCCTGAACCTGCAAAGACATGATAGCTTTCCTTCGAGTGTCAAGTCATGAGTAGGCGAAATGCATTAGCTGCAATCTAGGACAAAGTCATGGGTTTTGGTGCCAACCATATGGCTATTTGGCCATCAGCTTGCTAGAAGCAAGCAGCATTTCACACGCCCTAACGATATCGAATGACCCTTCCACTGAGGTCCGTTTTCGCGATGCTTGCGGTTGAGCTGTGGCGCAGGAGAAGGAGAAATAGAAGGAATGAAGAGAAAATGCTCTGATCAAATCGAACAACCCTCACCTGACAGGCGGGGAAAAACATGTGAATATATGTACTTCACCATTTACAAAAATGGAATCTTCTAGAGGCTCAGGCCCTCTTTCACTAATAGAGAATCGACAGGGGCTCTGCACAGCATGGATGCTTGAGATTGCTCAAGGATTGGGAAGAGTATATGCTCAACTCCGGAGTACAGTAATTAAATCGTAATCCATACCGCCATGTTTCAAATGGATGATAATGGATGCGTATCGAAAGTCAATGTTCTGCCGCGTCTGCTCCGGCATCTTTGGGATTGGACAGCAACAATGCCAATGGGTAGTTTTTCAGGTGCGGAGATGTGAAATGTTCAATGCAATTGCACTTCTTCCTGGGATCCCTCCATGCATGCTTTACTCGGGCCATCGGAAACCACTCCTCCCCCCCACCCTGGCACCAATCTCGGCAAATGGCCGAGGGATCAATTGCTTATTGCATTGCGAATCTCATCCGCATCGCGTCCTGTGCGCCCTGACCATTCTCAACGTCTTTGGTCTCTGACTCTTTCCCCTCTGGAGTTACCATACAAACATGCCAGAAAGAATGCCAGAACGAATGGCAGGTAGAATGTCAGAATACAAGAATGCCGGATAGAATGCCACAATGCGTGCCAGAAAGACCATCAGAATACATGCTGGAAAGCATGTCAAATTGATGGTTAGATCGAATGCCGGAAAGAATGTTGGAATACAGGCCATGAAAATGTTGGCAGAATGTCCGATAAAATGTTAGGAAGACTGTCAGATAGAATGTTGGGTAGAATGTCAAAAACATGTCAGGAAGACTGTCAGATAGAATGTTAGGTAGAATGTCAGCAAATATGTAAGGAATCTTTCAGATAGAATGTTAGAATACATGCTGCCAGGAAAGTCAAAAAATGCCACATAGACTTCCAGATAGAATGCCCGAAAGAAAGTCGGAATGCATGCCAGCAACCATGTAAGATTGATGTGTCGTTTGGCGGGGAACTGTAATGGCATCATCATCACCATCACCAGCATCATCATCATCATCATCATCATCATCGTCATCATCAGCACCATCATTATCATCATCATCAGCAGCAGCAGAAGCAGCATCACCATCACCATCATCATCATCATCATCATCATCATCATCATCATCATCATCAGCATCATCATCATCATCATCATCATCATCATCATCATCATCATCATCACCATGATCATCATCATCATCATCACCATGATCATCATCATCATCATCACCATGATCATC
>VSDK01011021.1:102713-115905 GCA_009767595.1 Symbiodinium kawagutii | reverse complement strand
CCGTCGTCGTCGTCGTCATCATCATCATCATCATCATCATCATCATCATCATCATCAGCAGCAGCAGCAGCACCAACACCATCACCATCATCATCATCAGCAGCATCAGCATCATCATCATCATCATCATCATCATCATCATCATCATCATCATCATCATAATCATCATCATCAGCAGCAGCAGCAAAAAATAATAATCATCATCATCATCACCATCATCATAATCAGCAGCAGCAGCACCATCATCACCATCATCATCATCATCATCATCATCAGCAGCATCATCATTATCATCATCAGCACCAGCAGCAGAAGCAGCATCACCATCACCATCATCATCATCATCATCAGCAGCAGCATCATCATCATCACCATCATCATCATCATCACCATCATCATCATCACCATCATCATCATCATCATCATCATCACCATCATCACCTTGTTAGTAAATTTTCCCTATTGTGGGGAAGGGACAAGAACCACCCTCCTCAGGAGAAACTCCCCAAACACAGGCACCAGGTAAGGATTGTGACACAGTACGGGGCTCAGATCGCATCCCCAACGCCATGCAGCTTGACGTCTCCGTGACACTGCGCAGGCTCAGCGGGCCGCAGCGGGATAGTTTTCAAGGTTGCTACCAGCGGCAGATACTTCTGACAATCCTGGATTGTTCTGCGAAGCCTGCACAGAAAGCTTGGCCGAATTAGCATTGACGACTCCTGAAGACAAAGAAAGGCTGAGTCAAAAGCAGATGCTGAAGCATTGTCATACCAAGTCGGAACCTTGCGTTCTTGTTCCCTGAAGGTTGTTTGTTTGATTTGGGGTTTGCGAAACTCTGACTAATGATTCAGCCCCTATTTTCAGGAGGTCCCGCCCATGGCTGATAATCTGATTCACATCAGTGCACCAGCCACTGCAGTTTTGCAAAGAGTCATGTTGAACATGGCCTTTTTGGTATACCATGGTGTACCTGTTTTCTGTGTAGAGTTTAATTCGGTACCCAACTACCCTCACAGTTGCGAAGGCTGGCCATCGGGGCAAACCCATTGTGACGCCCCGGCCAAAAAAAAAGACAAACTACCCTCATTGTCACTGCATGAAGGGAAGCATTGAACGATTATATGTGGGTTCTACTAGTCTCAGTCAGCCCTGAGGGATAGTGAGAGATTCTTGAGCCCTCATTGTTTTTTCTTTTTACTCTCTCTCTTCTTGAAAGGGGTATTGCCTGATTGAGGGCCAAGAGTGGCCCAAAGAGAAACGATGTGGGCTAGGCCCTTGAAGTGGGCTGGACTCACCAGCAAGCAAAGCTATAGCTCCCAGCCTTACGCACCCTTGTACAGGAGGGCAGACATGAATGGTACCCTGAAAAGGAATAGAAATTTCGCCCGGTTTTCGTATGCGGACCTGCCCCATGCATTTCTTAGTTGGTTCATGTTGGTTCTTTGTAGAGGGCCAGTCGGGCCAGCTAGTTCCGAGGAATCAACGGTAGATTCACGTTCCTTTTTCCTTGGCAAAGCTTCTTCTTTTTTTCTGATCTTGGCTGGTGCCCTTCTTCTTGGGGAACCACCACTCAGTTGATACGGATAGATTCACGATCATTTATGGCGTTAACCAGTCCAGCTTGTTTTTCCGCTGTCCGCAGGTTACGTTCGACCACAAATATGTGCTGATGATTGCTGCTGTATACAGCACGCTAGTGCGACCAAGAGTTTGGCACATAAGATAGCATGATTGGATGCATTGTAGGATAGCAACTGGCCAACTTGATGGCCCTTTGACTTTCCCATCTAAATGGGAGGACTTGTGTTCTATAAAACGGAAATCTTGTACCAACAAGTTTTTGGACTGAATCATGCACTGATTCTATAGCAATTCTGGCCGTAGTGAAGACCATTTCAAGAAAAAATCAAGTTTGGATCCCGTTTCTGACGGACATTCGTCATGGTTTGATTTGTGTATCCAAACTATTGTGATTGATTGTGTATCCAGTGAGCTTTAATGTTTGGGGTTTCAATGGTTGATGACAACATGATACTTACCATCATTCAAACTGTAACTCTTGATACATGGTCAATCTCAATGATTAGTTACTCTTCGGGTAAACTAAGCTGGAAACAAGGTTCAATCAAGTAGTCAATCAAGTAGTCAATCAAGTAGTCAATCAACCAAAAAATCAATCAATGATCAGCACCATCCCCTCAGCTCAGCCAACCTTCTGTGACTATTTGCTCTTTGTTCTGGAAATTTCCGGCACCGCCCTTGTGCGGCACTATTGGTGATTGTTACTTTCAATCCATCTTTGGGATTCCTATTGAATGGTCAGCCGGTAGGTGGGACAGGGGAGTTCACGCACAGTGACAGGAAGCGGAAGCAGCATGGTTGATGAGCATTTTTTTTCTAGCACGGGTATCCCACCAAATTTGACCAAGAACAAACAGGTGAGCAACTACCTTTGCACCCACAGAACCTTCATGAGCGATCGCCCACCAACAGCACAGATGTCACTGAATAGAGAGAGAGAGAGAGAGAGAGAGATCCGCTTGGCTCAGCTGATTTCACCCGAGGTGCCAGTCAGCACCACCAACCAGGAAACACCGCCCTAGGGGATGGCTGGACTTCATACAATCTCCTCATTCAACAACTTACCCATGCAAAGTGACCAAACACGATAGATAAACAGGATAAGCATCACTGCTACAGATAACCACTGCTACCATTGACTACGAATCATTTAGGCACAGTACAAAGGACCAGCCCCATTGATTCACAATCCATTCAACTACCTGGTCTATTGTGCAACTTGCCAAGTCTACAGGATCTCCATCCACAGCTATGGCTGCTACAGCCATGTGATTGTTGGGCTGCGCCCAAGCATGCGGCTGTGCATTGTGCCCTGGATGCCTCTCCAAGGAGAGACATCCATGGGTTTGCCACCGAGTACTTGGCGGAACATACACAGAAAAACCTGAATGAACCCACTGGTGGAACACGTCTTGAAATTTTAGCTGCCCATGTCACCAAGTTGTACCCTTCGTTTGTTGGGCGACCTTGGAGTTTTCACACCTGAGATATTTCTAGAACACCGCTTTTGGTGTCCACTTCTGCCACTTCCTTGCTCGCCGCTGGCCCTTGTTAGGATGATCTTTTCGACTTCGATTCTGCGGGAAGATGGTGATTGGCCAGAGGTTTTTGCGACTTCACCCATCATCTCCCCATCGAAGCTGCTGATTTTCAGAGGTGTTTCTGCTGCCATCTTTCTAGGGCACATGATTGGACACATTGGATGCTTGGCAGCAAGCTGAGCAGTGGCCAAAAATCTCCAAAGGACCTGACCACAAGTGGTTGGAAACCTGGAAGCCTAGCACTTGCTATATAGAGTTCAGTTGGCGTGATGAGATTGATGAAATGGCGGATTAAATCACATTTGACCAACAAACGCAATAACTCACTCAAGTGAGTTGGATTTGCAGCGGTCCGGTTTGCTCATGATGGTACTGAGGTCAATACTTTTACCGTGGCTGGGCGTATTTCATTTATCTTACAAACTGGGCTTTGTTTTTGCAGACCATCAGCGAATCTTGGCATCACCAGGCTTGAGTTTCTCCATCCCATCCAGAACTTGCATAAATGCAACAGGTCCATCATCATCCGTCCGCTTGGAGTTCCGGAATGCAGTGGCTACCACAGATTGCGGTAGGAACTGGTAGGAGACGTGAGTTTCTCGGCGCTTCTGGCGGACTAGTCATCAAGCGCCTGCCTTACTTCTTCACTAAGACTGCATCATGTCAAGTAGTGTGATAAGTACCCCACTTCTTCAGTCTCTTGTCATACTTCTTGAAGTGACTTTTTTTTTACGAAGTATCTTGCAGCGAGCTGTCCTTTTTCAATATCTAAAAGCCTTTGTTTTTGTGCATGTACTGATGTACAGGCAAACTGCCCACCACAAGTAACCATGCAATCCTGTAACCGGCAGAATTTGCTCGCAGTTCACCATGCACAATTGTTGACAGACTTTGTGAATGGCTTCCGTGCAGTCCATTGCAGTCCCAAAATGTTTGCCTTCAATTTCGAAACTCTATCGCAGTTTGCCGCATGGGTTGCCCCTACAAGGTGGTTATGCTGGTCAGGGTTTGATTTCATCGCTGTAGGAATGCCTCCTCTTCCTCTTGGCGATCCGGGGCTATCGCATGCTGACGGGCCATCGAGTCCCCACGCTGCCGAAGACGGCTCGCCTGGCTGTGGCGCTGTGGGCGGCTGCAGTGCCGATGTCGCTGCATCCCAGCAGCAGTGGTGATCTCAATGGGTGCCGGAGTCCACCCTGGCCTTGTCATGGCCTGCGCAAAACATCCGAGATTTGATGAGATGATGCATCATAATCCTCCTCATTATCATCCTCATCACCATCCTCATCACCACCACCACCACCACCACCACCATCATCATCATCATCATCATCATCATCATCATCATCATCATCATCCTAGATTTGTTAAAGGAACTGCAGTGTGTTTTCTCCTCCTGGGTTTTGGACCGTTCGCCTGAGATTGAAGACCAGGATTCATGTTTGCAAAGGATATGAGTGACATATGGCAAAACAACATAGAATATGATAAAGGTAGATGCATTTATGCACATATACATTTAGACAATATAAAAAGATGTTTTCTCTAAATGCAATGCACTTCGGGGGGCCATCTTCATATGCAGGATTGAGCCAGCTAGGATGTACTGTATGACCTTAGTGCACATGTCAATCTATACAGCAGATAGTATTCCAAATCAAATGTAACTTTGTTTTAGAAGATAAATTGATTAAAATGTAATCAGTAGTTGATGCGTAATGTACTGTATTGGATTTAACGGAACATGATGTAAAATGTAAGGTGTATAATTTAATGTTCAGGGTGATGAATGAATGTTGTGACGCATTTTAGTTCAAAGCGTAACGACAGGTGAGGTAGAGTAATGGTAGCATCCTTGTGTAATATCATGTTGTTTTGTGTTGTTGCAGCTTGTGCTGCGTTGTGCTATGTTGTGTTGGGTTTGTGATGTAGTATAATGTTTTGTATTGTAATTCTAATGCAATGTAATGTATGACGTATCCGAATGCAAAACGTTTTTAATTGTACGGAGCATGTAGTTGCAAGCATTTGTATGTACGCATTTCTTTTGTTTTTGTATTATGAGATGTCTTATGACACTGTATTTCCAGATGTTGTAGAAGGATCCGATTTACAACACAAATGACAGAGTGTTTCTGGCAATTGCTCATTTTCACAGATAGATCTTGCCAGCTCACCAATCTAAAATCGCTACCAAGCCCGACTCTGAGTGACTTGTGTTCTTACCATGGCTTCCCTTTTTTTGCATTGTTGACACGTGTGCGCCCGTTGTCCGGAAGCCCAGCATTTGTGAGGTAGATGTTTTTTTAAGACGGGAAACCCACCATTTGAACGGACATACCGCTATGGAAGATCCCACATACTTCTAGTTGGTACATCCCTAGTAAGATGCTTCATGCTCATAATCGTATTATGAAATGGCCTGGTACGTCGATAGTGCAACTACGGCGCGCAGGAAGAAAGTCCCAAAATCCATTGTTATCCTTAAGCCATTCTTGAGCCTTGTCATTATCCACTACTGTAGTTGCATTAGCAAGTTTTTGTTGGTTGATTTTGGGCATGCCATGTCATGTGTTTGTCTCGGCGCCTTGCCCCAGGATTGTAGCGTTGCTGCAACTCGGCAGCAAATGTTCAGAATCTTGAAAGTAACTTGTACAGATGATTTGCATTGATGTGAATGGAGCCCATTACGATGATGGAGATGCTGGTGATCATGAAGGTGATCAAGAGGATGGTATCCATGGCATGACGATGTCTTTTTTCTTTGGACTCATTGCAGCCATGGTCCTTCCTTCTTTGCCAGTTTCAGTGGTTGGATGGGCAGTTCAATTTCCCAAGTCCCCAAGTGCCCGCCCTAGACACTGCCTTGCATCTCTACTGTAACATTGACTTTGTTGAAGCCTGTAAGCATTCACCAAGAGCAAGAACCGAATGCAGGTTCCATGACCTCGGCATATCGCATGGCAGTTCGGCTGCAGGTTCTGGTTGCTCATCAATCCAGTGTGGCAGCTTCGTCCAGTCGCGCTCCTCAGCGGAATTCGTGATGGAAAGAGAGCATCATCTCCATCACAGGCATCCTGCTCTTGTATGTTTTTTTTGTGTTGTTTTGTCACCAGGTTTAGCAACATTCTTAAACACTTGTTTACCATCCTCAACCAGTCTTAAACAATGTTAAATAATGTGTATCCTTAATAATCAGGGTTGAACAGTTGATCTCTGCATTTAGCCTGAACCAGCGCTGGAGGGCGCCCTCTGGGCACCCCGAAGACTGTTTACTTCACTCATGTGTGCTATGGTTAATGATGGTTGATGGGATACCTTATGTATTTGTGTGCCCCAAAGGTATGGTGGGTGGTTATTACTATAACTGACTTTGAATGGATGATTAGGGGGTACCCCTATTCTGAGAAACCACCATGTGGGTGATGGATGTTGATCGGACACCCTGCAGGTGAGCGGGATTGCGCCTCATAAGCTCATGGAAGAGAAAACTTCAAATGGGCAAAAGGTTTCACAATTTGCGTGGAGTCATGGATCAACATCAACCAATACAATGAAGGATGTCAGATCATGTCAGATCCATGTTAATAAGTCACACAGTTATCCAAAAATAGGTTGAGACTCACCATCAAATGTACGGGTTCAGTAAGTATGGTCTGTCTTCTGAGGTACATTGCGTTCTTTGCACATTTTCTTAACTGGTTTCTTCTGCTTTTGGGCCTCTCAGCTGAAGAATGAGACAGTTAGAAGTGGACACGGGCCTCCTGTGCCATTAGTTTCTCAAATATGGACTCTTCCAGAGCCTACAAGAAACAACATGTTTCAAAAGGAAATAAGTGTTCCAGGTCTGTTAGTTTCTATAGGGCTCGAAATGATTCAATAAGTTGAATAGAAAGGACAACGGGAATTGCCAAAACAGCGGTGGGGATCCCACACCATGCGCCCAACTGCCCATTGGAGGCCGGGCAAGTTCACTGGTTTGGTTGATGGGAAAATCTGGGTTAGAAGCCCGTGCTTTCACCACCAACGATAGGGTTTTCCCAGGTCAATTTTCCCATCGACGCAGATTCGAACTACTCCTCGGTGGCCCCCAATCATCATGTTGATAGCTTCAGCATCCCAGGGCGGTCCTAAGAGTATATAGCTGATTTCTGGTACTCTAATGATAGACCCCAAGTGCAATCTGAATTTGCATTTTCCTGAATAATTAGAGCTATTGGCTCTACCTTAATATGATTCAATATGCCTCAATCCTCACGTGATATGTTTAAGGATGTACCCCTTTTGTTGCGGGCTCTCGCAGGCAGATGTCGTGGCAACTGCCGTCAGGTCTGCTGTTGAGCCGGGTACCGTTCTCAATGGAAAGACACTTTGGATGGCCCCTGCTCCTCGGCATCGATGGTTTGTTCATGATGTGTTGGTTAGTTGTTGGTCAACAGCAGGTGTCACTACTCATTGTCCTCTTGTAGACATTAAATCAACTGGAAATAGAGAAAACCTATCCATTTGCGGATGGTCATCCAGCATTTTTTCCAGCACTTTCCCTATAAATCATGATGACTTTCCATTCGAGGCCGCTCTGGCGGTAGAAATGGTTGATATCGCTGAAGTTGATAATGTGACCATTGCGAGGCATTCTTGATGAGGTTTGCTGATATGGCCTCATAGTGGCTTTGCCCACGAGTAAGCAATTTATGAGACACACCATGGCGAGGCGGTAATTGGCGGTTGCTAGTCTCAGCGTCATCCTGATAGATTCTAAGCTGCATTTGCACGTGCAACGCTGCAAAGTTCTCGAGATAAAAGCATCCAACGAAGCTACCAGCTGTAGTGCTGCGAAAAAGTGACTAATTAATACTGGTTACCACCAAATCCGCATACCCATAACACAAATGAACTATTTTAAGCTATTTAAAGCCATCAGACTGTGGAGGCCTGCCTATGGTAAATCCAAAGATCTAGCACGTTTACAGCACCAATTCCAAATTGGAGCTGTGGAAAAAACCCAACGTGGGCAGCCGCTTTCGGCTGGGTTCCCAGGCTGTTTTCTTTGCTGTTCATCACTTGGACGCTGATACACTTCTACCTGAAGATCGGCCGCAACGAACCCTGCGCGGACTACAAGCAAGAAGAGGTCGGCGAAGCTGACCTCGGGCGCAGCAAGGGTTTTAGCTGAAAAGCTTTGCCGGGTTGGTCCAATGCTAAACCAGGTGCAATGACAATATACATGGTCCGAAAAATGTTGAAGCAGGTGCGAAGCAGGTGCAATGACACGATATGATAAATATAAGCACATACTATCACATACTTACCCGTTGCCTGGGGCCATTTGGGACCGGTTCCCACCTTGCTGTCTCCAGCAGGACTGCCCCATCTACGGTCAGTTCGATTGGCATCATCCGCGCCGAACTGCTGTGATCTCATTGGCTGCAATGGCTGGGCTGCTGATGGTTTGTGCCTTGTATTCTGAGTTGGTTCCTTGGCGCAAAATTTCAGTTTTGACACAAGCATCATCAACATTGACACCATAGGATAATCAATGCACGTTTTTCACTTCTTTGAATTTTCTCTTCACAAGTCTTCAACATTGACACAGGGCTCAGCTCGCGCAAGGTTCGTTGTCGCAATGCCTGGGGTGCTCAGAGTCCGCCGGCCTTTGAGCAAAGGCAGATTGAGCTGACTGGCACCTGAAAAAATGACAGAAACAATGGTCCGTGTGGAGGGCGCGGTCAGAAACCATAGAATTCTTGGGGCTCGTCACAAAGAGTGGTTGGGGGATTGCACATGTTACAATATTGATGCTTCTTGTTGTGGAGGATGAGCAGGGGAATAGGGTGTCCAGTAGGAAGACCATCCCGAATTTACAAGTTGCATCAACGTTTGTCAATCACCTGCTTGTGGGTGTGCCCAATGGTGCCCGGAACCCGGACAGCTCGAACAGTTGCACTTGATGTACAACATCATTTGGATATTTGAGCCTTGTTCGGGCGTGCAACCATTTGTGGAATCCACATTGATCATTTTTGAAGTGGTTCCTTCACCAGCCAGCTTCAGAAACAGATGAGCAGAAAAAAAACCTTCTCCCTGATTCGTCAATATGGGGAACTGGCAGGTACCTCTACAGGATCATGATGACCCATGATGGGAGAACCCTCAGCTTCGTCAGAGGATCACATCTTGGCCATCGCTTCGCCATCGGTGCTCAGTAGTAGCTTTGAAGCGCCGTTGCTGCGGCAGCCTTCCGCGCCATGCAAGGGGGAGCAGAGACCCCAGCAGAAGTTCGGGGGCAGTTTGGGGTGAAGAAGTGAGAGGTGCTAATGCAAGGTGAATCCCTTGCTATGCTGTAGGAAAGTGCCAGAGAGCAAGAGCAAGAGCGAGAGCAGCATCAAAAGATGGACCACCTGGTAACCAGATGTAACCAAATGTAACCAGGGATCCAATTGTGGTTGGATGCTCCTGGTTAAGTGACCTGCTTGGCAGCTTCCCAACTCAGGAGCTGGATCCCTGTTCCCCTATGGAGCGGACCATGGTCCTGCGACAGGCATGGAAAGCGGGGTTCGCGGGGTGTGCTCCCCGAAATCATCCAATGGTTTTTAATGGTTCATGTAGTTTTGAGCGGGGAAATTGCGTGAAATTGGGCACGATCATGCCTGGACTTCCGACACTGCCACCCTCCACCATATAGTAGACAAATCGACCATGTAGAAATGACAAATTTGCTTACAACTTGCAATTATAACCTTGTTTTGCAAGATTGGGCCCTCACACACGTTTTGCCCGCGCCAAAGTTGTTGTCGTACTTTGAGTCAGTTTGTCCACACCTACCCATCTCAAATTGATCCAAATTGCATGATTTGCACGTATTATGACAAGATTGGCAAGCTTTCGCCCAGTCGAATCCTATTGAACCAGATGTAACATCAGGTCACAAGGTGAGCAATTTGCCAAACACATCCAGAAATTGCGTATTTGATGATTCCTATAGGTATTCTTAGTAAACCCTAGTAACATGTAACTTCTGTAGACTTTTCTAGGGGCTTGAATTACTTTCTGAACCGATCCTTCAACCCTGCGGTTCCATTCCTGAGCAGAGAAACGCATTGAAAAACAATTAAGATTCCAAATTCGATGATTGCAGCAACAGAAGCAAGCAGATTCTGGCGCGCCATTGTCCTGTTCCTACGGTGATTCCACGGGCTTTCCAAGCGCAACTGTGGAGGCTCCGGCGGCTCAAAGAAGAGGCTGGTCATGTCAGGGCGGCACGGTGCAAGGGGCCCCAGCTGTTCCCACTGCCAGGCCGCATGGGACCACTGGCACGGCAAGGATCCGTCCATACGGTGATCACATTGACGGCGGTGGCATGTTGGCAGCCAGTGTGGGAGGGCCCACTTTGAAAATGGAGATGAATCCATTGATTTTGAGGGCTCGCAACACATGGGGGGCCTACCAATAGCCATAGTGGGCACTCTGAGAAGTTGTGCTTGCCATTTGGATGGGTGAGAGTGCCCCCATTCATTTTACCAAGACTAGACTGAGATGTTTGTATGTGATCAGGGTGCCGCTGGAAAGTCCTGGTGATTGAACGGGATTTGCTGTGTTTTTGGGAGCTGCTCCCCCTGTTCATCCGAACTTCCGAAGCAAGTGCTATGACATTTGGGAAGCTTGCTATGCAGTTTGGTCCCTTTGGTTCCGCTGAGGTATTCGCATGTTGGGTTGTTTGGAGAGACGAAACGGCAGAGGTCGCTGCTACCAGGGTGGTGTGTGGATTCATGGGCCACTTTTGTTACATTTTTAAATGCATGTCATCATTGCCATTACGTTTTTGCAGCATATCGCAGGCCATGGCCAAAGCGTAGTTTGACTTTTGCAAGTCCAATTCTATCCGTGCTAGTTACGTCCTTGACGAGACAGACAGCCTTTCCAAAATGATAGGCGATTTTTGAGATCAAGCGTTGTAGTAGTGGTAGTAGCCACAAAATCGTTGGTGGTTCCCTGTCAAGCTTGGGATTGTTGAGGGCCTGATCCCATGAGGCCGCCTCTGGAGGTCCAGTAGCATTCGTCATCTCAAATTTCATGAAGCAAATGGTGCCGCCCTCAGGTTGTGGAGCAGGTTGCCATGCGTTTCGAGAGGGTCCAAATGTGCCACCTAACTATGATGAACATGAAAAATGCACAGCCATTCTTGCTGCTACTGATGTTTGCAGGGGGCCTGCATGATACTAGTTAACTGATTATATTGGTTTGTTGCACTGCAGCGGGTGATCATGGTTTTCGTTGTCAACGACGTTCTCCTTTGGTTGTCATAATTATGGCCCAGAGTGCATTGATGAGGGCGCGTACAGGAGTGCCCAGGAGTTTAGGCTGTGGTTCCCATACGTTCACTCCCTCTGATGTTCCCTTTGCCACTTGGGTGGTGGTGTCGTTGCAAGCGGGAGATATCTAGCTCAAGTTGGAGTGCCATGTGTGTGTGCCACCAGGTTCTTTGCGCAGTGACCTTCTTTGGTGGCTTCGCCATGTATCAAACTGGAGGCAGGTGGTGCAAAGGGTTGGTGATGAGCAGCCTATTGCATGAGTGCTAGGTCCCCAGACGCCCGCAATTCTGCTGATTTATTTTGGTGCCAGGGCCCTGGAATGTTGCCACGCTTTGCTTGGGAAAGGGCTGAGAAGATGAAATTCCAGGCTTTAGGCTAGTCCGGCACTGTCAATTTAAAGGCAAAAAGGAAACATGAGAAAACATGGATAAAGATTGGTTTAGATTCAGGGCCTCTTGCAGTTGGTCACTTCGGTTGCAAGATGGGCAAACACCGGCAACACTTGCACTTGCCTGAGTTCAGTGAGGCTCAAACATTCATGAACCTCTTTATGAAGAATGTTTTATCCAAGTTCGTCGTGGATGAAGAGGAAGGCCAGACACTCTTCAACTTGTCACGTTACCGCAGTTCTTGGGGTGACGGGCAGTGATGAACAGTGGTTCCCGATGCTAACCGTGCATTCCTTAGAAGCCGAAGAATGTGACATAGGAACTAGATTTGCCACTGTTTTCCCACCCTGACTCATTTTTCAATAACTTGTGTTCATCTCAAGTTTGAAGGTTTCAACATTTGAGCCAAGCTTCTGCAGCGCTCACTGGCCAGTAGAGGATAAAGAAATGTCAATTTGCTTTTGCACGGCAAGGCTTGAAAGGCATTCCGATTGGCCTTTTGCTCACTGCCATCCATCAGTGCCAATCTCAGGCATGCAGGTGCCATGCACATACAAGAAACCATAGAACCATGGACAAGGCTTTGGAAGATCATATGCGTGCTTTCAAGGCTCCCCCCTCCAATGTTTACTGGGCAAATTTTTGGAACCTGTGGAAACGTTCTGGAAGAAAAGGGTTCACAAACATGGAGAAGCAAGATGATGCAGGTTTGTCCACATGCAAATAAACATTGAACAGAAGAGTTTGAGACCAGCAGAATCTAATCTAAAATAATGGCCAACTGCGTTGAAAACATGGTAAAACAAATTCAAGTTCGGGTGTGGCCGTGGCAGAAACGTGACATGCTGGCGAGGTTTATTGGCTTTATTCTTTTTGCCTGTTTTGTGATTGGTGGTTGGAAGCTCAGGAACAGCTAGGAACGGCTTTGGCAACCTGGGCTTGTTTTTGATCCAAGTTTTAGGTTTGGGCACCTTGGGAGTTTTCTGATTGCGCATGCCATTTTAGAATGTTTGGTTTCCTTTGAGGGGATGTAAATCATTTGCAGTTTGTTCCCCACCTGTCAGGTGAGGGTTGTTAGATTTTATCAGAGCTGACTCCTCCTCCGCGTCCTCCATCTCCTCCTCCTCCGCCTCCTCAACCGCGACCATGCACGAGTAGTGGTCGCTGCCGGACCTCAACCACCACCATGCACGACTAGTGGTCGCTGCCGGACCTCAACCACGACCATGCACGAGTAGTGGTCGCTGCCGGACCTCAACCACGACCATCCGCGGCCAGTGGTCGCTGCCGGACCTCAAACACGACCGTCCACGCCCAGTGGTCGCTGCCGGACCTCAACCACGACCAAACACGCCCAAAGAACGCG
>VSDK01011021.1:69192-96903 GCA_009767595.1 Symbiodinium kawagutii | reverse complement strand
GCATGTAATGTCGGCGGCTTGCCCTGCCTGTCTCATTGAGGGATGTTTTTTCAGCGACAGGTGCTGTCTTTCTTCTACAACACGCTGCAGTACACTGTGGCCGGAAACCCAGCGCCAAGCATGACATACGGAGCGTGGATCAATGGCTCACCATATCTCACCACACCGGTGGTTGTAACGTGTTCCAACCGGTTGCACGTGCATCACTTGGAACAAAGGATGCTACGATTATATCATCGCCTATCATAGGCACGCAAGCGAGTGCTGACCCCCAAAGTTACATACCAGTACCATTAGTTCAATCAGCTATAAGATTGGAACACACACACACATACACACACACACACACACACACACCGGGTCTAATCGGGGGCATAACTCGTGAGACGAGCTATCAATTCGCATTCAAGCCAGTCGGCCATCAAGGTTCACAAGCTCTCGCCCACACATGCCACCCTTGCGGGCAACTTCAACAAGGTCCCTGAATCAGTTTAAGGTCTTTCATTTGTCGCCACAGCATGACACTAAAAGTCCGAGAGATGGAGATTCCCAGACAAATGAAACTCATCCACAGTTCTCAGTTGAGCGGCTGATGTTGGAGGCTGCCACCATTGCCTTGTCCTTGACCATGGGCATGGAGGTGTTCGACGAAACAGAATGGAATGGGGTGGTGACAAATTATGCCAGATCATTGCTGGGGTGGGTTATTTGATGGACACTCCAAGAATGCATTGCATGGTATACGTTCGATTCGATCGTAACATGCACATCCGGAATGGTCTCTGAACGCAGTTTTCGCACGCGGCTCATCAGATCCTGCAACTTGAAGCAACGCTTGGATTGCACAGGCAGTACCTGCTGGCATGTATGGGCAAATCTTTGTTGTGGCAGCTCCATTCTCAGCCCAAAGAGTTGTGAGTGTGCAAGACTTGACATGGCTGACATGCGTGCGACTTCTCGGGTGAAGGACTTACCACGGAGGCTTGGTGAAAAAACTCACAACTGCGCATGCACATCCTGCTGTTGTTCGGTTTGTCATGGTCACCTTCGTCCCATGGTTCCAGATTATCAGATTGCAGTTCTCAAACAACGGTCATTTGTGCTGATTGTTATTGGTTTATTGGTTATTGGTGGTGATTGGTTCTCAAACAGGTACCTATGGTTATTTGTGTTTTGTGCTTTTGATTGTTGTATTCAATCCTTGTTAACATTGAATTTGGTGATTCATACTTTTGATCGTTCTGAACACCAGGCTAATGATGGATCCAATTTATTTGGTCAACCATAAATCATGAATATGTTTGGTGATTCCAGACCTACTTGAAATAACCACAAAGATGGTTGGATGTTGGTGATTTGCCGTCAAAAAAGGGGTTCTTGCTGTTGTTGTGCACTGCCGCGCCAGCACTTCAAGTGAGTGGTGAACTGCGCTGAGATCATGTTCAACATTGCGGCCTTCACCATGTTCAGCGCATCCAAGGTGCTTGTTGGTGCAATGTTCGCCAACCCCTGGGGACCCAGAAGGCCACAATGCCAAGCCACAGTCAAGGGTAATGGTATGTATGTATGTCAATGTCCCTCTAATTATCTTGCTGTATAATTACTTGATGACACTTTAGTGTGAAAGGTATGGCGCTTGTTGAGTAGTTCCACGTATCACCAAAGGTCACCAGGGTTTATGGGTTATAAATTGTGTTGGTACGTGTGCGGGGAGTAGGGGGTGAGGAATGTCATCATTCATTGCCAATCGCAACGATCCATTTTCATGCTCAAAGCCGAACTGCATGTGACTTGGCACAGCATTGCCAAGGACAAAAACTGATTGTGAGATCAATATGTCAATATGTCCACCATATGTCGTATGCCACCCATCGCCCGACCCAAACATAGCTGGTCAACTGATATCCTTTGTTGACTATGGAACTCCCAAGTCTGCTTGGCTGATCTCCTCTTCGCGTTTCAGGGCAAATGATTGGTACCTTGCAATGATCAAGGCGCAACGGAAACCCACTGGGTTGCTGGGCACATGTGACGATGTTTCCAGTTGCTGATACAATGCTCAGCCACGTTACTTTCGGAGTTGGTCCGTGTCCATGCTGAATCACTCCTGCTGCATGTGCATGACTCTCCCTGGACTTGCTGAACCACACTAGGTTTATATATATATATATTTGTGTGTTTCAATACTTACCTTTTGGATTTTGTTACGGATTTGTCTTGCTTAGTTCATGATCCCATGATTTGGTTCCTTGAACTATCCGCACTGCCAGACCATCTCAGGCTTCAAGAAGGCAAACTGATGCTCCAGACCTTTTGATGCTCTGAGCAGTTTCAATCAGCTGACTTTTTAACCAATACCTGGACCCTTTTGGAGATTGCTGTCCAGAATCCACTGTTTTCTTGTCATGTGGCAGGTTTCAGATGTGGATATTCCCGGCCAAGATGGACCATTATCGGTAGATCTTGATAATGGAAAACTGATCAAGCCGGTAATTTTGTTGGTACCGACGTGCATGAGCAGTGTTGTCACTGGTTAATTCTGATGGAACACTGGAGCAACCAACTGGGGCCAGGGGTTTTGGGGAGCGGATGGCAGTGCTTATGTTGATTACGTGCCCACGGTAAGCGTAAGAATCCATGGGAATCCTCCATGAGACCGGTGCGTCTAGGCAGTTGCCAGTGTGGCAGCATTTTTTGGATTTCCAGCTTCACCTTATACAAGGTTGAGGGATTCTCTTATCTCATGATTAATGTTGAATTCACATTGCTAAAACCACCCTCAAAAATTACTGTAGATAGCCGCTGATTGACCATCAAATACCCGGATCTATCAAATTTTTACATTATTGTGACCATAAGATGCCATAAGCACTGTCAGATACAGCCTGACCACGTCGACCTCAAGTTGGTGCCAGATGTTCCAAAAAGTTTGGGAGTCGTGTAGCAACACAGCAAGGAATCCAGGGGGCTGTGAGCCATCCACTGCAGCAGTCGCCGAGTTCAAAGCAGTGGCTCAGAATCAACATAGACGTGGCAGTTTTTTGTGGCTTTAATCGTTTTGACGTGGACAACCGAACAGGTCCCAGAAACAAACACGCATACAATATCATACTTTGTATGATTCACACGCAAGTGCAAACAGAGATGACACAGAGAGTGTTGAAGGACATCGGAGGACCAGCCAACACAGCTGACACATTTTCATCCCCGGAACTTCCCCCGGCGACATTTAAAGTCTTGGAATCTCTGGGAGTTTCTGAATCCCCGTGTGGGCTTCGACTTCCTGTGCCGCTAGGCTTAGATGACAGCTGTGGTCAACTTGTGTCCCTCAAATCATTGGCGATCATCCATGTTGCATTCAGCTTGACAGCAAAATGTTGGTTCGCAAAGACGGCTTGGCATGATACCTAGCCTCGCCAGGTAACAACGAAGTGCTATGCGATCATTTCAAACGGTGGATAACGGTGGTATGAACCGGTATGAACATTAACCAATCTAGTACCTTCAAAATATTTGGAGGTCCAACTATTAGAGTCGGTTTGAACACCACTTTTGATCGTGCAGGGCACGGGTCCATCAATGACATAGCGGAACTGAGGCAATGACTGAGCCTGTGCGGCTCAAATGCAGCAACGTGCTTTGCGAATTCTTGGCTTCTACGGACTCGGAGAAGAGTCCCGGCAGCACTGTGGCAGCTTTTGTTTGCACCTCCAGATGCACCATGGGATGTAAGCAGATGCGCTTTGCAGGGCTCCGTGTAAGTTCTTTACAGCTGAAGAACTTCAATAGTCAAAGGCCTTCGGCTTCGAGGCCATATGTTTCACAGTTTTATCAGTTGTCATATGGAAGTCAGAGGTTGGCTTTCCTGGCGCTCATGGTATGTCTCACGCCTTTTTACCTAAAACCATCCTGCAGTATCATGTCCAGCATCAGTACCACTCAGTACCAATGGCAAAGCATAGGGTTTTCACTAGAAGCACGAAACATGCCTGGACGTTTGCCCATCCATGCAATAATCATACTTGCTGAAATACAGCATAGAATGCCAGTGCTGGTGTTGTGACACATCAGGTATCTTAATTTATCATCAATGATTGAACTTGTACATCAGGGTGCAACGCGATAGCAGTATACATGGCTTAATCAATGTTTTACTGTAAGCATGTAGATAAACATGAATCAATCGTATATTTATTCTATTAAGGTGATCGCTCTTCCTTGGTAGCAGCAGCACACCACGCACTCGCATAATCATGTTCATGTTGGCAAGTACATTGCATATGCCGAAGCATGTGTCAAACTACAAAAAGAAGAAACAAGCCGTGCACATGTGAGGACGCTTTTCAGACCGTGAGAGATAGAGACAAAGCAAGATCATTATGAATGCCAGAAATTATCGGCATATTTGAAATCAAGGTGTCAGTGCAAAGCTGGAATTCTAAGTCAAGAGTCCAAGTCAGAACATAAGTCAGTATGGAGACATGGGTGGCCATTTGTTGGTCCATTTGCCAGGCGTAGGTGTGCATTTGCACCTGTTTCAGTGCAAGTGAAAGCAAAGGGGGAGTCGTTGGGAATCGTTTGACACGGAGCGATTGCGTCATGGTGCCCTGAACTCGCGATCGGTGACTTAGGATGGGCAGTTTCTGCTGCAAGAAATGCCATATGCAATTTAGAAGCCTGGCTGCAGCTGGTCATGTCATCCCTCACCCGGATAGCAAACTCCTGGCAAAAAAGCCTGACTCAATTGCAACTTGGAAACAAAGCATGCATTTGTTGATTCGGGATTTGTCCCGGTGGTGTTTCCTCTTGGGGGAAGGGATGAGAAGGGGCGATTTTATTCTGTGATATGATGCTCTATGGTGTATGCTGCCGTGTTTACGTGCAATGGTGGCTAATGTGAGGCGTCCTTCCGTGGTGACGTGCAGTGGTGCCCAATGTCTATATATACATATGGCATCCCCATTGCCTGGTAATACAGGTAGGCTAAGTTCATCACTTTCGAACGAAATGAGTTCTGCAGGTTTGCTGGGGTGCCAGGGAGCCTTGTGTTTTGGTGGTGTCGGGGGGTAGCCCTACACCGCTGGCTTTCATTATTCGTTCGTCGGGATTTCTATTTTTTGCAGTCAGCTAATGGACATCCTCCAAGTGCTTGGAAAGGGTTCGGCCAGGGTTAGACTCGAACATGCCTGACCTGTCCAAGAGTTTGCCACTGTAGTCAACAATTATCTTGAATTTGAACATATAGCAGCATAGTTTGACAATGATTCGAATGATTGCTTGCGACAATGATGATGATGATGATGATGATGATGATGATGATGAGGAGGAGGAGGAGGTGCATTGATGTGCGAAATGGTTGGTGGCCCTGTGTCATGGGCTTGGGGTTGATTCTATCCTGCCATGGTCGATGTCCATGGCCATGGCATCGACAGTTCCTGGTATGCCCAGGCGGCGAAGTGAAAAAACTAAAGCATGGCGAGAAGTGCGAGCAAAAACTTGCACCCCCTGACCTAGAACGGGCACCGGTGGTGGAGCCCAAAGAACCCATGAAGAACCCGGTTGGGGGGCTCAGAAAGGAAGGGGTGCCTTGGGTTTGGCTTTGAAATCTTGCTCCTCAAAACCTTGTGTGTCTAGAGTGCGAGAGATGGAGATTCCCACTGGGAAAGAGAGGGAAAGAGATTGTTAGAGAGAGAGACAGAGGGAGATAGAGAGTAGGAGAGGTTGAAGAGGGAAGAGGGAACAATACATGAAGCAGTTTGGGTGAACCCTCGGCAAGAGAAGCCACCTGGGGACCTGATGTTTTATCTGTTGGAAGCTCAGTTGGATTTGATACGCTTAGCAATGGACACCGTGGGCCCCTCAAGACACGGCAAAATTAAAAGGTTTAAGCGAATCGAGAAGATGGAGGGGCTGGTGGTGTCACGTTGGGGGCAGTGGAGTCAAACTGGGCCCTTTCCTGCCCTAAGTGTGGAGAAGCACCTGTAAAGAAAAAGCCAAAAGGAAGGTGCGGTCCTGGGTCGGGGCGGAAAGAGAGTCATGAGTCATTTATTGTTTCAACTGGTCTGGCATTGGCATGTCAAACCTTAGGTAAGTAATGGTAGATGCGAGTAATAGTAAATAATTAGACTTGTTTCCCAATGCGTTTGAAGCCATGAAGTCAACTTGTGGCTGTGGCAAGTGCATGAAGGCGTGGCTTCGGTGATGGAAGGCGTGCCTTTCCTGTCCAGGTCTTCATGGACAGACACCTGGAACCAGCCGGTTGATGCAACGCCAGCGGGCATCTGGACAGTCCTTGTTCAGACTGGGTCGCTGGTTGACTTCAGCACTTCAGCTCCAGTGAAAGGATTTCACATTGAACAACTGTGCTTCAGCAACTAGACTTCAGCAAGTGCGTTTTGTTCAATCTCGCTGCTGCAACTGAGTGTCACGTTGTGCCTGTGTTGTTGGCCGTTTGTCCTCCCAGCGCAAACGGCTTCTTGCAGGAAGGCTCCTGTGGAAGAGCAGATAAGAGTGGTTGGCCCAAAGATTCTTCAAGCCCAGTGGGGTGCTTAGAGATTCTACGTGTTTGGGTTGCGATGCTTCTTTCATGCCATATCCATGACATTCCATGACAATCTACCTTACTTGTATCTATTTTTATCATTTGGGGTGGACTTTTGTGTATTGAAATGTACAATCCAAAGGGCTCCACTATCTCCAGCAGCGAGGCCAAAACCTGCCTTTGTTTGAACATTCTGTGGGCATTTCTTTGTTTTGGCTCTTGGCATGGTGTAATGTCTTTGGTTTGCATCTAACATCATCTAACCATGCATCTTGTATACATTATGCACCGGCATATAAACGTAATACACACATATCTATTAATACATGCATACCATTCTTCTGTCGAAACTTGTTTTGTGCAGGGAATCCTGGCCCCGTATTTCAGGAAAGACCGTATCCACTGCGAGTGCCTTGCTCAGAGAAAGCTCCAATGACCCAACTGCGTTATACTGCGTTCAGGAATCAGGGCTGGAGTGCCACCGCGACACAGGTGGCAAGCCATTAGGGAACTAGGAAGCCTGGGATGACGAGCTTCCGTTGAAGATGGCCAGGCAAGGAGCAGGACGACGCCATCCGTTTGAACAGGAGATTGAAATACGAAGAGATAAGAGGACAGATGTTCTCCTTGAAATTTCTACGTTTGGTCTCTTTACGCAACCTGAAGACCATGTCAAATGAAAAAACATTGCACCTAAAGGCTCACGAGCTGTGAGCCATGAGCTTTCCAGGTCAGCTGGGCCCTTCATCTGCCCATTAGTGGATGTGAAGCAGCCCCACCTCTAAATACCGGATTGGGATTCCCGAAGTTCAAAAGAAGCCGCCCCGCGAGAATTCGAACATGCTAGCAAAATCCGGAAAGATTGGGATTGGGATTCCCTAAGGCCCCCGGTCCGAGGTCAGACGAGTGTCCAGTGACCGATGCTTCTTCTTCCGTGAGCTCGCACAGAGGAAGTTCCCGAAGGCAAAACCCTGGGCCAACCGGGCCATCCTGGCCGGGCTGTCCAGCTGGAAATTACACTGGTTAGATTTGGTTGGTCCGAGTTTGCCTGGGATTGGTGGTTTGACTAAGTGGTTAGGAATTGATGATGAATTATTCTTAAAAACTTATCACCGATGCTGAACAACTGGTCAATAAGGCTTGATAGCAGGGGATAAGAACTAACAGTGATGAACAGCCACTAGTTGGCGATTTGATTGACTTGTTTTCCCCTAATGACGTTGGGATGGTTGGTTCACTGAATATTTTTTGGGGGTCAGGACCACCAACCAGAGAAAGGTGGGAAGTTCCATCTAATGCAGCAATTAGAAAGCCTCGATTGGAATGCTTTAGCTACCATGCCACTTTTGCAAGTCCGATAGTTCATAGATGTTCATGGTAGCTTGTGGTGTTCGTTCTGATATCAAGTCAGTCTGAGGTGACTACTCATTGGTCTTTGACTATCATGGATATGATGCGATATGCGTACCCTTGGTGGACAGGATTACCTTTGGCATATACAGTGATACATCACATGTGGCACAAGTGTTGCAGATATTTGGTTGCATTCGGGGCAGAAATGTGCATGCATGTGCAGACAGACGGGCATACACACACGCACGTTCCTCGAAGGAAAGCCATGAATTTGCTCGCTGCGTAGGGCTAGTTCTCTCCTTCTCTTGTCCTGCTATCTTCATGTGTTTGACTATATCGTCAGGTAATCTATTCACTGGAAGTATGTTCAAGCTTCTGGGTTGAATGCGTCCAAAGGAGCATTCAATACATTGCTCTAACATTCCCAGTAAAAAAAAACATGTAATGTGTTGTTTTTTAAAAGGAGAGAGTCATCAAGCACACAAAGGCTTTAACAGTAGTGCGAGTTCCCTCATCATTGGCCATTGGCCATTAGATGCCATTTGCCATTGGTGGCCACTAGCCATGTTCCGTTATTTCTTTGGCAGATTTTTTTTGTGCAGAAGGAATTGGATTACAAAGTCTTTGACATTCCTAGAAGTGACCGAAAAGGACATGTCATCATTTCTACGGCAAAGGTTAGGCACAACATGCTTTGCCCCCACAAGAAAACTAATCTCTTGACAACGTTAGCTTAAAATCAACCGGCACAACAATGTTCCCGAACCATCCGGAACCAACACATTTATTAGATGTTTGGATATTTGTTGGAGAGTGTTCAGCCCAGCATTGATAAACCCATGGTCCGTGGTGGTTGATTGATCGCCCTCCATGATAAACTCCTCAACTGACGCACCAGGATTCCAGCTGGTCACCGGAGTCGCGATGTGGCGACGGATGGAAGGCACACGGATTTCGTCACCGAGTGCCATGGGTTCGGGCGTCACGGTCGCTGTCGGAGAAAGCCATGCAGTTTGGGGATGAGGGTTTTGCAGCTGAAGTTTACTCACTGTGGCACCTTTACTCAGCCTTAGCTGCGGGCTGTGGTGGTAGGTTGATGTAGGTTGCATCACTGGTTCCATGTGATTCCAATTTTGTGTGACTTGCCGGCCTGCTCGATTCTGTAAAGCATTTGGCTTGCAAGTACCAAGCATCCAGCCCGCCGCACCAAGCCGACAGCAGCTCCGGCATCATATTTTTGGCAAGCCTTTCTAAGCAAAGGCCGCTTGCACTGGGGACAGAAAGTCCCAGAATCCTCTCTTTCGAGCCCAGAATTGTCCTTCAGACAATGGTGCATCCAATTATCGTCGCCATCGCCACCGGCATCGGCTTGATGACTGACAAGTACATGCTGGCAGCCACCAATTTTGTGGAACACTATTCGGTGGATTTTCACGCCACAGATACGCAAAAAGATTTTGTGAAGTCGGCCATGTATGCTGGTTCAGTCTTGGGAATGACTCTTTGCTAAGTTCATGGGTGAAAGGATTCCTGACGATCTTGTGGTCCAAGATGGATTTTGATGGATGGGGCAAATCTACCATTTTGGATTGTGATTTGGGAGCTTGAAGCTGTATTGATTCCTTCACATTTTTCCATCCAGATTTCCGGGGCAGTTTGGGACGCAATGTATACCAAAGACAAATATGTGTGCAATCAAGCAGATTTCTTGCAACATCTTGCAACCAAACAAGCATTTTATTGCAGTGAAAATGAAATGATCCCAAAAGTCATTGCTTCCAAGAAGTGAAAACATTTGATTTGAAAAAAGGCAGGAAAGAAAACAAGAAAGGAGGAAAAGGAAGAAAGGATGGCATCATACTCATGGGGAGGGCTGCGTCACCCCCAGCCCAGGCCGATCATCATTAATCGAGACATCATCATCATCATCATCATCATCATCATCATCATCATCATCATCATCATCATCATCATCATCATCATCATCATCATCATGATCATCATCATCATCATCATCATCATCATCATCATCATCATCATCATCATCATCATCATCACCACCATCATCAGCAGCAGCAGCATGGTCAACATCATGATCATCATCATGATCATCATGATCATCATCATCATCATCATCATCATCATCATCATCATCATCATCATCACTATCATCATCACTATCACGATCATCACTATCATCATCCTCACCCTCATGTTCTTCACCACCATGATTCTACATATTTTGGTGTTTGGATAGGCACATAGCTATGAGATGCCTAGGTACATAGGTAATAGATTCATAGTAGATTCATAGATGCATAGACCCGTAGCTGTAGTTGTTATATTAGCTGTTCCAGCTCCACAATGCCGCAAATAACCCTTAAAATGCAAGGTTCCAGGTCCAAAAAGTTGCAAATACCATGCAAATTGCAAGTTCGAGTCCCAAAGTATTGCCACGACCATTAAACAATGCATGAAAATGTCGGGTTCCAGCTCAAAAAGGTTGTAAAGGCCTGCGAGGCCCCGTCTCGGAATAATTTTTGATTGTAATGTTGGATTTCTCGGAATTTGTTTTCATTGCTTGGGAGTGTCAGCAAGGGTTCAATGCTTTAGGTGCAGCCCCCTCGAATTATGGAATGCATAAGAGTCAGCTGGTGATGTCCATGGAAACCTCCACTTCTGACGGGCGAAGCCTAAACCAAGGATCATCATGGGGCCACTCTCAGACATCATTGGCAGACGCCTGGGCCTGATACTTTCCTCTATCATAACGTTGGCAGGCGCATTGTTGAGCACTTTTGCGTGGTCTGAGAACGCTTTGATCGGCGCAAGGAGCTTTTGAGTTGTTGGGTTGGTTTTGGGATGTTTTGACTGGTCATATATGAGTCATATGTGTTTTCAGAAGGGGGCAGGAAAACCCACAACACTTCCGAATTTCGCTTGCAGATGCAGATGCAGATCCTTGCTGCAGGATTGTGACAGGCATTGGCATGGGCGCAGAGTATCCTTTGGCTTCCTCACATAGCGCCGAGTCCTCCGAGACCTCACATCAAGCTCGAAACATCGCGTTGTTGTACCTCTTCGGCTCTGGAGGTGGCCAAGCCCTATGCCCTTTGGTGACCTACATCATGGATGTGTCGGGCGTGCCTCATGATCTCTTGTGGCGTTGGATCTTTGGTATCGGATCTATCCTGTCAGCTTCTCAGTAGCCTGCACGTGAGCAGAATACATTGAATATATCAATCATTATAATCAATCTACAGCAATCGATTTAGCTATCTAAGAAAGAACGGGCAGGAATGCCATGGAAATCAAAGGGGCAGAAAAGCTGGAACGAATGGAAAGAACAGGACGGATAGATCCTCAGACAACCCTCCTCCAGCAATATAGTTATGGCAGCCCTGTCATGCCAACCGATTGCAGCCTCTCTACAGCCTGTCCTTGTGCCTATGCCCCACAGCAAGTGAATCGGATGTTGATGTTGAGTAACATTTACGGGTCGAGGTCCAGAGGCCTTCCGGTGTAATGGCCAGTTTTGAGTTCTTTGAGTTGCATAGTGTAGCATGTAGGTGGTAGATGTGAAGGCATGGAGGAATTATTTCTATATATATATATATCAATTTCTTAAGGTCTCGGCTCTGCCTTTTGTCAGTGTCCCCCTGGCAAGAGTTGGAGTGGGAACTTAGCAGGGCGCGGAGCCATAGAGCCTACCCTGCGGGCCTTTGCTGTCGGGCCTTATCCTCAAGGCAGCTCAATTCGTTTATGACCTGGTGGAAGCTCTACCTGATCCTCTTCACCTACGGCAACTTCGTCGAAGCGGAGGGCGGATCGCCGAAGGCGGGCAAGGGACCGTCTTCACTGGTTTCTGCACTGCAAGGGGGCCATTGTGTTGCCTCCACACAGGATCGCTTCGATCCACTCGACTCTGCGGAGTCATCATTCTCGCGACCCGGTGGTTTTAGCAGCTCTTGCGGAGCGCCTTGCTACTATGAGGAATGCATCCTCCAGTTGGCAAACCAATCAGGGTTGGCAGTGCGAAGAGTGCGGAGCGTGGAATGGCAAGAATGCCACGTTCTGTCAAGGATGTGGAGCCCATTGGGAACAGACCGGTTGGGTTGGCGGTGTTCCAGACAACCGGAAATGGAAGTGGAAGAAGTCCGATGGAGGCGCTCAGTCTCCAAGACCAAAGAGACCTCCGTCAAAGGGACGAGATCATCCGCCCAAGGACAAGCCTTCCAAACCGAAGAAGGACAAAGACAAGGAGAAGAAGAAGAAGGAAGAGAGCAGCGACTTTCCCAAGCCGTCACCTTTTTCGCATGCCATCGAGACTCCCAAGGTGGCAGACACTCCGCCCTTTGTCAACACAGGACCTACACCATGGTCACCCAGCCCCTCTGGCAGTGCAGTCAACACTGCGGTAGCTGCCAATCAGGAATTGGTTCAGGCCCTCAAAGCGGCCTACGCTTCAAACCCAGAAGACATGCCGTCGCATGTCAAAGAGTTAGTCTCCAAGACAGAAGAAGAGGGAGAAAAAATGCTCACCAAAAGGCTTCACAAAGCCGCCGCCGACTTCGGCAAAGCCAGGAAACAGCTTGGCGAGGTCTCAGAAGCCAGAAAGACACATCGTCTTCGTTGGCTACGACATATGAAGGAGAGCATCACTGTCTGGGAGGGACAGCTCGAAGAGTACAGAAAGGTGCAAGCCAACCTTCAGGCTCAAGCAGCCAGATCAAACACCGAAATCGCCACGGCAAGGAAGACCATTGCGCAGCTCAACGCCACCGGAAAGATCACCGATCTCCCAGCTCTAGAAGAGCTCGACGAGGGAGAGGCCGAGAACGTGGTGGATGCAGAAGAACAAGAACTTCGTCAAAAGGTCAGCCAATTGCTGGCCTCCTGCGCTGCCGCTGCTGGTGCCGAGCCGATCATCGAAGACATTTCGGACGAGGACCTGGCAGCACCCTCCAAGGATGGCAAGGAACCCAACAAGCGTCAGTGTGTTGGAGAAGGTGCCCCCAAGAGTGCCTGAAGAAAGGCCGCAGCGCTTGTCGTCAGAAAGTACGCTGCAGAAGGCCATACTTCACCATCCCGATCTCCCCTGAGGCCTACTTGTTTGACAGTTCTACAGTCGCAGGTGCAGCATGGGGTGAGAGGATCGAGCCAATGGATAGCCTGCCGGGAAGGGTCCTAGCGGGCTATCATTCAATACAACTCGAACCTGACTTCCTCGATGAGTTCGATGCGCAACGCCGAGCTCTTTGTCTTCGTGCAGAACTTTTGGATTTCAGCTCGGATCTCAGCTCTGATGGGGACTATGACAATGAGGAGCTAGAGAGCTTCGTGTCTGCCGAGGGCAATCTTGCAACCTTTGAGCACACCCAGGAGGTCGACAATGACGACGTGAACCTGATGCACAGTGTGAGCTCTACAACAATCTTTGCGCACATCTATGGACTTCGGAGAACGACCTTGCATGGTCGAATTCCCTGGAACCCCTATGAATCTCGACTACAAGCAGCAGCTGATATCATCAACTGTCCTCGAGTCGACCTTGTAGCACTACATCGAGTCGCAGTTCCTCTACATGGAGAACCCATGAGCGCTCGAGTTTTCATCAGTGAGCTACAAGATGATCTCCAACCGCCTCGTACATCCTGCCTGGTCATTTTCGAGGTCATCAAGGACTTTCACACAGCGACCCGTGTGGATCCGCAGTACATCCGCAAGGTTGGAGCTCTTCCCCGTTGGATCACAAGAAATCACATTCTTCGTGCTGTGCGATCATGGAACTTCTGCCAAGTCAATCCCACAGGATGCCTTGTTTATCACAATGATGTTCGATGGGATGATTATGGGGGACAAACCTCCTGGAAAACCACAGGACATGGTGATGTCTTCATGGTACGCTACCAGTTGGAGGAAGCCAGATTACCCTGGTTCGCTGATGAAGAACCTCGGGATGGACCCAGCTGCTCCGTCGACACAGCATACACTGTCTCAGATGAACTGGAGCCTGCTGAGAGGTCCCCTGTGGATCTTGAATCGTCCACCGAAGAAGAGCAGCAGACGGAAAATTGGGGCACTCCGTATCAGAGTGAAGAAGAAGAGCATGATGAGACTGGAATCCCAGCGCTCTCTTGGTACATTCATCATCATTCCTGGCGTCTTTGTGAGCGGCCCAGACATTTGTTGCTCCGATACCAGAACAGTGATTGGGCCAATCAACTGGCCCAGGCCTGGCATGACCTCTTTGCACTTGACCAGACTGCCAGGATTTCCATTGTTCAGCCACAGCCAGATGAAAGCTTCGGGTATGGACCCCCAAGACCTATGCATGTCTTACTTGAGCAAGGTTTCCACGGAGACAGAGTTGGTATCCTGGTTCAGAACGAACCCACCTTGGTCCAACCGCATGCCTTTCCCTTATATGCACTTTCAGTCCCGCACTACGCAACAGCTGACCTCATTGTGCAGCTTGCTGGCCTTGAAGCCACATGCTCCAGACGAGGTCGATGCTACTGCACTCATGGAGCACGTAGATTGGCAGACGCCCGTCCCAATGATGTTCCATCTGGTGCACTGGTCCATGTGAGAGTTCACCGACTGGATGAGGCCAATTCCAGTGTGCCTGAAGAGGCAGGACTTCTACAACTCCCTTTGAGTGACACTCTCGTTGATGCGCACTCGGCTTGGTGCAGTCGCAGACTCAAGGAGCCCATCATCTTTCGTATAGGTGACGACAACCAAACCGAACCATTGCAAATTCAGCACCTGGACAGGACTCTGCCTATCGATGCGCAGGATCAGACTCCTCCAGTCGATCCTCCTGTGGATGACATCAACGAGGAGGGCTTGCAGGATCTATGGAACCACCACTTCATTGATGGGGTTGCTGCCTTGGATGAACCTGGCCTGAAGCTCTTGACGTTCTTCCTGCATGGACATCGCAATGCCTTGTGTCTCGATCCACGTGTGGTACTTTTGCCAGCTGATCGCTCTCAATGGCATCAGCTCTTACAGCAACTTTGGATTGACCAGCTTGACGCCACTGAAGCTTTTCAAGTTCACATTGTCAATCCTGTACCCCCTCATCGGCAAGCTGAAGGGCCCATCAATCACATCATTCTCAAGCAGGCATTTCGACATGACCAACGTGCCTGGCATCTCAGCATTTCACAAAGTCCGTCAGCTTTGGACTATCGAGCTGTGATTGGACCACGGGTGGCTACAGAGTACCAGCTCATGTTGCTGGCTGATCTTGGCCCTCAGTGCTACCGACAGGTGAACTTTTACACTTGTTTTGCTCATCGAAGTGATACCACATTCACTCGAAGCACAGCACTTCGTACCACACATGGGTCTGGTTTTCGCCTTAGAGTGCTGGATGAACCCCGGCACTGTCGAGCTGCATCTTCTGCCTTTGAACTAGATGCACAGTCAGAGCCTCTTGTGGACCATTTGTCCTCGGCTGACAATATCCAAGTTGTCCATGATATTCGATCTCACTGGCACTTGCAAACGGCTCATTCCTCAGGAATCCCCATTCGGACATGGTTTGTCCATCACCAACGCCATCTCCGATGTGAAAACTACCGCCTTTGGCTCTCCAGCCATGCTCCGGAGTCTTGGATCAGTGAATTGGAGACGATTTGGGGAGATCATCTTAACCCTCAGGAGCCCTACAGCATCAGATGGATACAGCCCCAGCCCAGTCTTGACCATGAACACCCATACACTGGGCATCTCTTGATTGTCCAAGGGCATGATGATGGGGGAACCAGGCAAGGCGTATTGATTGCTGGGCAGCTTGGATGGCAAATTCGTCACCAAGCTTTACCTTCTCGGTCCTCAACCCAGCAACAGCGGAAATGCTGATCTGGTATATTGGTTTCTCTGACGCCTGTGGACCAGGCAGAGACCTTCACCACTGTGAAGTCTCCACCGGCAACACTCGTTTGTATCCATCTGTACCTTATAACCTCGACCCTGGCCAGTGCATTGACATCCTGGGTCGTCTTCGACGTGACCTTGAGGAGGTTCCCGAGGCAACTCAGGAAGCGGCTGCACTACTCCAGCTGCATGTAGCGAGGTCCGGTGTTACTGAGCGCCTAAAAGTTGAGCAGGTGGCTCACACTCAACTGCCAGACACCGGCCCAGCTCCAATACCAATTTCTCTGTGGGATCACCTTGGACATGATGACCGCCTTGAAGCAACTATCATTGATATGACAGTGCAACCTCCGGCCTTCATTTGTGCTGACGGGTCCAGCAGGGTCAATGAGAGCATGCTGTACGTCGAAGCCCTGAATCTGTATATTGTGCCACATGCCTCTTTTGGCACAAGTGATCTGCGTTACTACATCCTTGTCACGACGCAGGAGCACGAACAGCAACCGACTCTCTATGGCCTACCTTCTTGGTGGCCCCGCAGTGAACTCGAGATTTTGAAATTTCTTTACAGACAAGGACACTGGCGAGCTGTCATTGTGAAATCACAAGAGGTACAACCACACCTCCATGTGATTCACTTCGTCAACAACCAGCCCCAGCTCGCCGACCAAGCTGCTTCCACTAGACAGGCAGCAGAGTGGGCGGAACCACAGCCAACATGGCCCTACCAGGCCTGTTACCCGCCAGGCAATTTCCAGCATGTCAGTGGACCGCAGCTTCTGACTCATGGTTTGGATGAGGGTGCTTTGGATCGATTTTTTGACGGTTGCAACGCGGGCCTCTGCTCCACCTTAGAGGGCATCCAATTACCACCTGCCACCGTCGCAGCCTATGAAGCATTAGTCGAAGCTCCCGCCCTGGAGGACCTTGACCGTCTGATCATCTACACGGACGGCTCGTCCCAACCTCATCAACGTGGCCTACCTGTACTACAAGTGGCTCAGGAGGGCCGACCTGACACGTGGGCCTGCGTGGTATTGGGAGAGCAGTATGCCACAGCCTCCCGACCTGCAAGACTCTCTCTACTTGGATGGATGGCCCACCCGGTCATCTATGAAGAAAACCATGAATACTACGCCCACGCCACCAGACTTGGCAGTGACATCGCCGAACGTGAGGCGGTTATCTGGGCCAGTTTGTGGCGACTTCGCCTCAATTGCAATTTGCCTACCCTGTTCCGCTCAGACTCTGATGTCACAGCACGTCAAGCTCTGGGGACCATGGGTACAGGCGATGCATCTGAGTCGTATCGACTACTTCGAGCAGTATCACAGACTTTGCGAGCTTTACTATAATACCTGGTGACATGCTTCGCTATGAACATGTCTACGGACATTGCGGAGAAGCATGGAACGAACTGGCCGACACTCTGGCCACCCAAGAAGGAGAGAAGAGCTTCTTTTTGGCCAGACCAGGTCACAACGTGGCAGCCATTCGGGACTTCATGCCGTACCTCTGGATGGTCTTTGCTGCCAACTTTGGCATGCCTTCATTGAGTCCGCAAGGTTTCACTGTACCTCCGGTCCAAGTGCCTCAGACTGAAGACATTTGCCTACAACAGAGGAGCACGCACACAGACATTGTGACGGTCCAATGCAGTTTCATTAGCGCCAATGTCAATTCTTTATCTTGCGGACCAGAGGGACACGCAGGAAAACTTGACTACTTGCGGGAGCAATTCATTCATTCTCGCGGCAATTTCATGGGCCTCCAAGAAGCCAGAAGCGCCAAGGGCAGTTCCAGTGCTTGTCAAGTTCTACGACTTTGTTCGGGAGCACACGGTGGCAATGGAGGCATTGAACTTTGGATCAATTTGCAGCAACCCATTGGCTACTCCCGTGAACACAACACCCCGATCTTCCTCAAGAACGGCGACGTCACTGTTACGTTTGCTGATGAGCACCTCCTGGTAGCTCGGGTTTGTCGTGGTGTGTTGAACTTTGTCATTGGAGTTGGCCATGCACCCCACTGTGGACATCCAGCTGCTCATCGGGACGCTTGGTGGTCGCAACTACGAGATCAACTTGATCCGCATCTAGCAGACGGAGCCTTGCCCTTCTTGCTGCTTGATGCCAATGCCAAGACCGGGCCTCATGATGGAGCCGTGGTACACTGTCATGACGACCTTGAGAATGCCAACACGGAGAACTTCCGTATTACCTTGACACACCTTGGTATGTGCCTCCCGAGCACCACGACGGTCCACAGAGGAGACCACACTACGTGGGTGCACCCTTCGGGAGAGTGGGAGAGTCGCATCGACTACGTGGCCATCCCTCAATCGCATTTGCATCAGTGTACACATTCGTGTGTCATGCACGACTTTGACTTGGCTACACAGCATTGTGACCATCGTGCAGTTGGAGTCCAGCTGCAATGGGAAGCTGTACATCAGCATCAGGTACCCGGTCCTCCTTCCCATGCTCAAGTGGCCCGTTCATCTATCAAACATGCCTCTCTCGAGCCCAGTCTTCTCCAACACTACACCTGTTCTTGGGAGCAGGACATTGAGACACAGGTCCAGGCCCTCAATGAAACCATTCATAAAGCCCTTCGAGCCCCACAACAGCGAAGCTCCACGAGGCCCAAGAAGTCCTTCATTACCCCTGACCTATGGGGACTGCGACAAGCCAAACTCGCTGCTGGCAAGGCCTCCCGACAGTGGAAGCAACGCCACAATCAACATCTCGTTCTCTATGGCTTTCAACGGTGGGCCAGACCTCATGCTACAGATGAGATCAAGAATGACAATCACTCGTGGATCAGACGCATGAAACTGGCGGCCAAATACATTGCCCTGACCAAGCAACTTCGACAAGGTCTTCGTCGAGCCAAGTTGATGACTCTTCACCGGGACCTTGAGCACCTTGGCCCTGGCGCCCAGAGCTGTGAGGTCATTCAACTTGTCAAACAGTACAAGGGCACTACGAATTTGAGCAGGAAGAGAACTCAGACCTTGCCAGAAGTGCTTGATGAACAAGGCCAAATTTGCCAAGACCCTCAACGGGCACTCGATCGGTGGGTTCAGTTTTTCTGTGACATGGAAGGGGGCCAACGCATGTCAAGTACAGAACTCCATACAATGTGGCGACAGCACTTGGCAGATGCCATGCAATCTGACAGTTGGGAGGCCGCCCTTGCCTCAGTTCCAACTTTGACTGACCTCGAACTCGCCATGAGGAGAGTACAGAGTGGCAAAGCAACCGGACCAGACGGCATCTGCTCCGAGACGTGCAAGTACCATGCCGCTCCAATGGCAGTGGTCACCTACAGTCAGGTCCTGAAGCTTCTGATTCACTCTCAAGAAAGTTGGCGCCATAAAGGCGGAGTTCTTGTCACGGCGTACAAGGGTAAGGGGCCCACCAATGCATGCGCCTCATACAGAAGTCTGCTAATCTCCAGCCACATTGGCAAAACAGTCCACCGAACCATTCGCCAAAGCCAATATCAAACATACGAGGCGTGGTTACATCACACGCAGATTGGAGGCAGACGAGCCTTCCCTGTTGGAGCCGGGGTCCACCTGCTCCGATCATACATGAGGTGGAAGGCAGCTGAAGGATCTTCCTTTGGCATCATCTTCGTCGATCTTCAAGAAGCATTCTACCGTGTTCTTAGGCCCTTGGTCCTGGAAGGTGGATACTCAGATCGCACTCTCGTTGGCATCGTGAGGCGCTTTGGTCTTGGTCCTTCAGCCTTTCAGGACCTTCAACGGCATCTTCGTGAACCTCCTGCTGTTCAACGAGCTGGACTGCAAGATCACTATCGTCGTGCTCTTACCGCTCTCCACGAGAACACGTGGTTCCAAATGAGAGGACAGGAAGACTTCACACGTACGGAAGTGGGAACGAGACCTGGCGATTCGTTCGCCGATGTTATCTTCGGGTACGTCTTCTCAGTGGTCTTGAAGGACCTTTATGGTCAGCTTCGTGATCGCCAACTCCTCGACCACTTCCCTGCGCAAGGGGTCCCTGGTCTTCGTCCTCAGTGGCACATTCCTCACCAGATGGAGGAGTTCACTGGTGTCACTTGGATGGACGACACCTGCTTGGGTCTCTCCACAACGCAGGCCAAAGATTTGGTGCCACGACTTGGTGAAGCTTTGAGCATTCTCCTGGATACATGCCGCGGCTATGGCCTCACTCCCAACTTGCGTGCCGGGAAGACAGAGGTCCTGCTATCTTTGAGAGGACCTGGTTCGCGCAAATTGCGATGGCAGTACCATGGACCCCAACAAGGACGTCAACTACCTGTGATCTGTGAAGAGGCCACGGTTCAAGTACACTTGGTCACCGACTACAAACATCTTGGCGGACGTGTCAACCATCGTGGCAACACCACCCCGGAAACCCGTCAACGGCTTGCGATGGCCCATGCCACCTTCACAGAGCACCGTCGACTCCTGTTTGCCAACAAGACCATCCCCTGGCCCAAACGCCGGGAATTGTTTGACATGTTGATCCTCAGCAAATTGGCATATGGCAGTGAGTCTTGGGTGACGGAACAACAAGCTTCCAAACAGGCATTGCACAGCGGCATTTTGCGGCTCTACCGCCGACTTCTACGAGTGCCACATGATGCTCACCTTACAGATGAGGCGGTGATCCTTGCTTCAGGCCTTCCAGAACCTGCAACTCTGCTGCGGCGAGCAAGGCTTCGGTATTTGTGTACCTTGTACCGTGCCTGTTCCAATCATATGTGGAGCATCTTGCGCTTGGATCAGTCGTGGGTTGCTTTGGTCAACTCTGACCTGGTATGGCTCTGGCATCAACTTTGTGCCGCCAGTGACCTACCTGACCCACGCCAGGACTTCCCTGCCTGGGAACGTCTGATTATTGACTCTCCGAAATATTGGAAGAAGCTGGTGAACAGAGGAGTCCGCCATGAGACACTGCAGCTGCAGAACCATGAACAGGTCCGCGATATGCATGGTCAAGTTGACGCCTTTCTTCAAGCAGCAGGCTTCCCTCCAGCTAGAGCCGCCCAGACTCAGACCGCTGATGATCAGCCAGCCCCAGTACAGCACCACTTCGGCTGTCTGACTTGCAAGGTTCCTTGCCGGAGCAAAGGGGGCGAAGGTGCGCACATGTTCAGATGTCATGGAAAGAAAGCGAATGAGCGCTACCTGATCCAGACCTCCCAGTGTGCAGCATGCCTCCGAGAATATCACACAGTTACCAAACTTCAAGCCCACCTTCGATATTCAGGTGACTGTCGACGGCACCTCATTGCCAGAAGAGCCTTTGGGGTTCCCCCGCCGGGCTTCGGTTCCAGCGAGGCCACCTCTCAGACGAGGCTCCATGATGGAGTACTACCAGTTCGACAGGCTCAAGGCCCTCATATTCCTGCAGCCCTTGGTCAAGATTTTGATCATCATGATGATCTCTTTGAACAGATGATCGTTGACGCGCTCTTCGATTTGCACAATGTGGCGGAGATTGGCCCGACTGTCCGTGGCCTTGTCACTGACAAGCCCATCTCCTGGACCCTTTTTAGAGCCACTGTGGCACATCTTTGTGACCAACTTGGCCAGGCTGAGGCCGACCACATGGGTCTGCCCTATGAGAACCTCAGCGGGGAGCTGCGAACCTTGTGTGATCCAGCGTCATGGGATTTTCTCTCAGGATCGCCAGGGCCCGGCAGAACCACTCCACCTTTGACTCTCCACGACTACGAGCTGCACTTTCAAGCCCTGGCGAGAGACGTGAAGCTGTGCCAGTACTTCAGTGCTGCTGCTCGAGTCCCTCGACCAGTGGGACGAGAACGTTATGTTCTCCATGCCTTTTCTGGCCGTCGCCGGCCAGGTGACATTGAGTGGTTCATTGATGGTATTCGTGCTGAAAGCCCTCAAGAGATCCTCCTCTTTGTGATCTCTGTTGACATCATTATCCACTCGGAGCTTGGGGACGTCAGTAGAGCACAGACCAAGGAGCTATGGTACCGAGGAGTTCGAGAACGCTGGATAGTGGGATTTCTAGCAGGTCCCCCCTGCGAAACCTGGAGCCAAGCTCGGAAGAACGCATTGGAGCCTGATGTTGAAGGCAGACCTCGTCGTGGACCCAGAGTCATCAGAGCCAGTGATGCGCCCTGGGGAATGACTCAACTTCGGGTCAAAGAGATCGCCCAGCTCTTTACCAGCAATGTCTTGATGACGTTTACAATAGAACTCGCAGTGCTCACCATCCTCTTTGGTGGCTGCGGCATGGTAGAGCACCCGGCTCCCCCAGAAGATGAACAAGCTCCCTCGATCTGGAGACAACCAGTTATGCATCTGCTATGCCAACTTCCATGCTCGAGCTGGATCCATCTTGATCAAGGACGACTTGGAGCCGCGTCCAAGAAGCCGACATCCCTCCTTGCCATTCGAATGCCGACGCTGGCGGCTCGAGTACAGGAGTGGGCTTTGACCACCAAGAGCCCCAGTACAGTTTCGATCGGGCTCGACTCGCAGGGCCGCTTTTTAACAGCGCCCTTAAAAGAATATCCGCCTGCATTTTGTAAGGCGATTGCCCAAGGCCTGTGTGACACACTTTTGCAGCTACCGGCACACCCTGACTGTACAGTGCCAGCCTCGTTCAAAGAGGTATGTGTCCGCATGCGAGCTGGCTTCGGACAGCACATAGGGCCAGACTTTGCAAAGCCTTGAGGTATAATTAGTTTTGCATTAGGCCGCAGATAAATCTTGTCTACTGGTCGCCATGAGGAAAAAAATCAATTTCTTTCAATATATAGTTCTATGAATTTTAAAGGTAATTATTATTGTTTAAATGGAGTGTATTGAAATTGAAGTGCTCACGAACCAACAACCACAGCAAGTGTCAAATTTTTCCAGGGTCCTTCAGTGCGTCACTAATGTTTTTCCTGTCCGTGCCTAGCGGGAATGGTGCGTGCATCCAGGAGGAACTCAAGTATGTAGCATAAATAGAGATTGCTACATGGTCATTGTCAAAGATGCTAAATTACAGTAAATTATATAGCTGCTTGTTGGTTGAATCTGGCGTTTCTGTGGTAGGGGCCACTGTGAGTGGCAGACATAGGTGTTCTTCCGAGACGCGAGCGCGAGGGACTCTGATGGACTAGCACGGTTCCAATTTGAGGCTAAACCATCATGAATCCATTTAATTTGTTTGAAGAGGTTGTTCTCGTCCAATCTGCTACTTGTTGGTCAACTGAAGTTTCCCTGAAGCTGTCACTCCATCAGGAACCAAATCCTTATCCTGATCACGGTCATAGCTGTGAGGTCCGCTTTGGGCCTTGTACTGCGCTTTCTCGTGACCAAAGATACTGAGAAGTTTACAGAAGCCAAAGCTGCAGAGGCTGCACACAAGGATTCCGCACAGCTCATGATTTTGTTGCTTTGTTTTTTCTTTGCGTGGAAGGCAAACCAAGAGACCGCTGGTGGTTGCAATATTTTCCTTGTTTTCTTGATTTGTGCTGTCAGCAAGGGCGGAAAACAATGTACTTGATCTTGGTGGGAGGCATATCCTAGGTCTTAAGTCTAGGCTGTTTGGACAGTTTCCTATTTTGCAGCTGCAGGCTGGCTTGTTGTGTTGAACATGTAGGCAAAGACAGGTACTTGTCACGTTGCAGGCGGGTTTGCGAATTCGATCAAATTGATTGCAATTTACATGCAATATGTAACTAGGTGCACCTCCCTTTTCCTTCAAGGTGACCCAACATGGCTCAAACGATCGATAGGCAAAGAATATATATATATATATATATATTCTTTTATAAATATGCATATATGCTGTACATCTTCCAGAAGGGTTGGTTGGTTGGGAGAAGTGTGAAGGACACCACGCTGTCCTTACTTCCACCTTACTGGAGACCTTTGTTGGGCACTGCGGGCTGCTGGTGCCTCTACGACGTCGTGGAGTATGGCCTCAAGCAGAATGACGCCGCCATTTTCGATGCAGGTCTTGATGCGCCCTACCGCCAGTGCCTCGATACCCTTGTATCCTGCAGGGTTGCGAAAGGGGAAGAACTTCGGCATCACAAAATATCAATTTTGGGGTGATAGGTGCTACGGTGCTCCAATTGAATCCAATTATGGACACGCAATTATTGGAGAACCTGATGTTCATTCCTTTTTGTTGCGAGCAGTGCCGATGTCGCTCCACACCCTTCCAGGGAGACCCACCGTGTCATTCCCAGGGCCACCAAGGGTGTCACCTGCCAATCACATTGAACACAGGCGGTGACCATGCGCAATGAATTTGCAATGCCAAAACGTTGGCTGATCATTCTTGTTAAGGATTGTTGAGGGAGAATGTCCGGAGTTGCCAGTTGCCGCGGCTCCAAGGAGTGTCTTGGACGTGTTCTTCACTCGCCTTCTGGTGATTCCTTCCTTGATTGTGGCTCCATGGCTCCTCACCAAGACATCTAGCAGGCGTGTTCAGTTCATAGGTTTTGCCGGCTGTGCTGTCACAAACCTCATCCTGGCAGTGGCCTATGAACCGTTGCAGAAGATCCGTTGGTTCTTCATCACCTTGTGCCTTTGGCTACGGCGCGATTTTTGGTGCGGTAACCCATGGGAACCCCAAAGTATCCAGGAAAACGTGGCAGACTATGTGACATCATGCCTGCTTAAACTTGTGGATACTTTGGCATTTTCAATGGTTCGCCAGGTAGCTCAACCTTAGATCCAATATTTTTGCACAAGTGCTTGCCTGTTGTTGGCACTGCAGGCCCTGCCCTGGCCATCTCACTAGAAGGATCTATAAGTCTATAAGGGTGCTTTGAGGCTGGATCAGGTTTCAGGCGCAAGCAACTCCACACAAAACACCATCAAAAGGTTTTCCAAGAGCGCGGAAAACAATTCATGGTTTGGAAACCATTTCGGCCCTATTCTTCTGTTTTGTACGGGTTTCCACTTTGCAAAAACGTATGAACAAGTGCTATACCATCCCCGGAGCCAAGCAGCGAACAAAAGCATGCAAAGCAGCGTACAAAACGTCTCGCGTTTGTTTGGGGTTGTATCACGTTTGTTCGTGGAAATTATGCATGTGAGCTCACGAACGCCAAAGGTATGCCAGCGATACAGGGCAGGATGTGCGTCGGCTGATTTTAGGCGACTTTTGGTATCCAGTCCGGCGGTTTCCAGGCGGAGGCCCCACGTGATTTGCTCCCCCAAAGGCGATCACAGTAAGGAGAACTCTGTAAGCGGTGGTTGGAAAGCACCACCCATTGCAAAGAACACCACAGGCACAGGTAGTTGGGCGGTGGTGTGGCCAAATTTCTTGAGTCATTTGCTGTGAGCCATCGTGGGCCGTTGCTGTTCATTCTTGTGGCACTATTGAATCACCAACTGGGATCGAGAGCTCTTTGAATTGTTTGGTATGCCGGCAGCGCCGGCAACACTTTGCCATATGCATTGACACAGAGACGTGTCCATTGGCACGCGTGCTTGCATTGGGATATGCAAGATATCTCATGCCAACAGTCAAATCAACTTCTCATCAGTGGGGCATATTCCACAGAATAATGCGGATTTACACTCTGGATGATGTAGATACTCCAGGCTATGCAGAAAGCAAATTCTGAAACATTGTGGATCCATTGAGTGATATAGATCAAAACCCAAGTATGTAATCCACAACAATCACATGTGGAATGTTCGGGAGAAATCACCTACAGCCACCAACAACACAGTGGACTACGGACCATGGCACTGAGATGGCACCTAGCCACAGCATGCCACAGCATGCCACAGAATCCACAGCTTCACAGGTACATTGTGCAGCTGTCCTTCCAAAGTTTGCCCGGCGTCACCACCATGGCAATTTCAGCTGAGATCTATCCCAGCATGATCCGTGGCACTGGCGCAGGCATCAGTGCTGCCTTTGGGAAGGTTGGGGCCGCGGTGGGTTCCTACTCTTTTTCTGCTCTGAAGTCGCTTGGTGAAGCAAGCACTGGAGGCATGTCTTGTTGTTGATGACATGACCTTGTGCACTTGAATGGTGAAAAATGCTTTTTGACCCCTTCTGTTGGAAGAGAGCACTGAAGTCATTGAAGCACCGAATGCAACGTTGTTGTTTTTTTTGTGTCGTGCGATGCTCATCCTGAATTCAAACCCGAGGAATGGTGGGTACATTGTTGTTATTTTCTGGGTTGTGACCATCACTGCAGTCCTTTCCATGGTCCTGACGTTGCTGGCGATTCCCTTTTACAACGGCAACACCCTTGATGCTGCAGACATGCTGACTAGAAACTCATCCTGCAGATTTGAGTTCGGAAACGTTTGTTCTTTGCACACATTTGCGCCTGGGAACGTTAGGTTTATTCTGCTCCATTTGATGCTTCAGCAGACTCAGCCAATGGAAACTAATAGAAATAAATATTGCACTGCTATCACGGAAATGCGCACACGCAACCACACACTCAGACAAATACTTTTTTTCTAATTGTTCTACATGTCATTTTTCATATGTACATTTGCGTGTACGAAAGTGCTCAATGAATGAAGGCATATACAGGAATGAACGCATGCACTTTTGGTATGTTTCATTTAAATATGTTGATATATTGGGTTTCTATTATTTATACTGTATACACTTTCTTTGATATGTCTACATATACAAAAAATATGTTTATTCATTTGAAAATTCAACTCTATTTCAATATTCCCGATGTTTTTGGTAGCGCTTGCTGATTTGGCCAAGGAGACGGAAAACCCAGGGAAGCTGTCAGAGTTCTCTTCAGTGGGCCGTTGCACGCGGACGGCTCCAAATCCATGACGTATGAGTCGGATGCATCCACCATGGATGAGGAGAGTCAGTCTGAGTCTCAGTCTGAGCAATGACAGAAGTGACCTGCTTCAGAAAAAAGTGCTTCACAAAGCATGACAGCAAATCCAGTGCAACATCAGTGCGCTTGACTTTGGCGTTGCATGCCTGCACCAATTGAAAAGGAATGTAGCTTGTTAGGCTTGTCATGAGGTTTGCCCCATGGTTGCCCTTTGCGGTATCAAAGATGCCCAGTTTGTGCTGTGTATGATTTTGCGGGTACCTCATGACCAATCTCGTTTTCGTGTAGTTCTGGCAAAAACCAGCTCTTGCTGAGCTAAGTTCGCGAGGGTCCAAGGTAGCCAGAAGCCAGAGAAGCAATGGCTTTTGACAGCGACTTTCATGGGAATTTGTGGCTGTCTCCACCTGGGGAAGCAACGGGTTTTGTACAAAGCAAACATGTCCATTCTTGACCTGTGAAGAGCCGCGCAAATGGCAAGAACGGACCGCAGAAGTGGGTCCTTTCAGGTGTGGTTGGTTGTGGTTGTGCTTGTGCTTGTGCTTATTTTTGTTGGTGTTGTTTGCTGTCGATGTCCTTATCATTTGCATTCATTTGCGTTTTTGTGGCTAGAACTTAACACATCAGTGGCATTCCTACAACAAGTGTTGCAGCAGCAGCAGCAGCTGGAGCAGTAAGGGAGCCGTGGTGGTCCCGCTACGGAGCCAGGTCTGGGAGTACTCCCAGTGGCCAAGGGCGCGGCATTGGCAATGGAGGACCTACAGCTTGCATCCATGGGGCCTCAACCGTCGTAGTTTGCAGGGGTTGCGATACTATTGGTGTGTTATAATACTTGTAAATCTTGTATCTTAGATTATTTTATTCACCTTTTTAGTATATGCAATGATTTTTTTTGTTTAAGTAGATTGATAGATAGATTGATGATTTTTTTGATTGATAGATTGATGCATGCATACATACATACATTACATTACATTACATTACATTACATTACATTACATACCATACCATACCATACCATACCATACCATACCATACCATACATAAATCAATTACATACATACATTAATTACACACATACATTACATACATACATACCTACATACCTACATACCTACATA
>VSDK01011021.1:44312-68801 GCA_009767595.1 Symbiodinium kawagutii | reverse complement strand
TACATTACATTACCATACATTACATTACATTACATTACATTACATTACATTACACTACACTACACTACACTACACTACACTACACTACATTACATTACATTACATTACATTACATACAATACATACATAACATTACTACATACATTACATCAATAATTACATTAATACTCACACACATACATACATGCATACATACATAAATACGTACATACATACATACATACATACATACATACATAGATACATAGATACATAGATACATAGATACATAGATAGATAGATTGATAGATAGATAGATACATAGATAGATAGATAGAGACGATACATACATACAGACATACAGACATACAGACATACAGACATACAGGCATACAGGCATACAGACATACAGACAGACAGGCAGACATACAGACACACAGACACACAGACAGACAGACAGACAGACAGACAGACAGACAGACAGACAGACAGACAGACAGACAGACAGACAGACAGACAGACAGACAGACAGACAGACAGACAGACAGACAGACAGACAGACAGACAGACAGACAGACAGACAGACAGACAGACAGACAGACAGACAGACAGACAGACAGACAGACAGACAGACAGACAGATATACATACATACATATGTGAAAAATAGGCAGATATTTTTACGGCCCCCCATTTACATACACATGATTATTTTTAGACAATGTGAAATATATCAAACATATCCCTTAGCGATATTTAGTTGGAAATAGGTGGAGGGGATCCTGGCACTCCGACCGTAGTCCAGGAGCTTCAAGCGCCGCAAGTCACAAGGCTGGATCAACTGTCCATGTCAGGGTCTAGTTTGCTGGTGCACCCAACCATCCTGACATATCCCTGAATGATTGTAGGAGGACCATGTAGCGCACATTAGCACACTGTGTTCGAATTTTGAGGCCGAGGTTTGAGAGGAATGCTGACTCATAGATGCGCCTTGTTGACAGGATGCGCCACCCCATGATCGCGAGAATTCCTGGTGGGCGGCCAGCTGGCGGAAAAGAAAGGTGGAAAGCCAAACTACTTGGGAGCCCTCTGACAGGCCTCGCCATTCGCGCCATAGTCCAGGAGGTACTCAGAGCAGTCGTTCTCCAAGGAGAGGGACCATGCAAAGTGACAGATCCAGCAGGGCTACCGGTTCCAGAGAAGGACTTTCAAAGGAGACCGATCCGATAGAGTTTCAGAAAGGCAAGCATTCCAATACTCGCCATGACTGGAGGGACGGAGAGCGTTCTCCCAGGCGAGAGGAGCAGACAGAGTCCAAGAACCACAGAAAAGAGAATGGTTCTTCCCAAGAAAAATCCGAAAACACAAACATGAGAGCATTGGAGAATGCCACTTCTCGTGAAAGAACGGGTCCGGAAACTTCCAGAGAACAGCGGCCACAGAGTGCAAAGTTTTCCACTGAATCGAGGCAGACAGAGACTGCTTCCAGGGAATTGATGGTTGCAGACCACCAAGGGCAGACGCCCCATGTGTTTGATGCTTTTACTCGGCCAAAGTCTTCGCCGTACTCGCGCCCCCAATCGGTCCGGCGATCGGGTCGGCGGCGATCGGGCCGGCGGCGGGGTCGGGGCGGCGGCGATCGGGCCGGCAATCAGGCCAGCATTCTGGCCGGCGGTCGGGCCGCCATCTACCTCGGCGGCATAGAAAGGAGAAAGATGAGGAAGTGGACTCCGACTCGGAAGTTCGGCAAGACAATGGACATCATGGGTTGGTAGCTAATGGCGTCATCCAACGGGATGTATAGTGTGCAATTTGGGGTTGCATCATGTTGATGCCTGTCGTTGTATGTCGTTGTCGCCTCAGTTTGGAACAAGAATGCTAAGAATGAGCAGATAAAGACCAACACTGATTGCAGTTTCAAGCCATCCGCCAGAAATGATGTTTTTGCTGTCAAAAACGCGCCTCCAATTGAAGCTTTGATTGTCACTTCAAGTACACTATTGCATGTCACCAAAAGCATCAAATGATGGTTTGTGTGAAAAGAATGACCGTGAGGAAATGTGTGGGAGCATGAAGAGGAACATGTTCGATGGATGGTCAGACATCCCAAAGCATGAGTGATCATGAATGTGTTTGTGTTGGGGCCACTGCAGCTGCAGCAAACACACGTAGCGTACGAATAATAGATGATGTGTATGCATAGCCACATCGCCACCTGAATGCTGCAGGGTTCTAGTGAATTCCGCCATGTTACAACGGAGTCATGCATATTGTGTCAATGTACTATTGTAATGTATATGGTTTGAATTTCAAAGATTCTTGGGCCAAGACAGTGCACATGCTTTGCTGCACTCACCCTGCCCGAGGAATACACAATCGATTCGGAAGTGTCGATCAAGACCAGCTACGATGTGAAGAGAGAAGAGGTGAAGTGTTTGGTAGACTCTTTGTTGATGGACTGGTCGATCCTCTCTTATCGATCGGGGATACTTAGGGATGAGATTTCCATGCAATCACAACAGCAACAGCAACGCGAGCAGCACCAGCAAACCAGCAGGTTATAGCAGGTTCACAAACTCCTGCAGTTGATTTGCTGCTGCTTTGTAACGGAATTTCATTTGGCAAAGGAAGCCAACTTTGTTTTCGTCCCCACGATTGATGCTGCATTCTTGTGGTCTATATTCACTAACGATGATAAACTGTTTGTATATAGACAGGCGGGACATGTTGGGAATCGAATGAGTGTTGCTAGCACACTGACATGATTACCGCCATATGCCAATTGGGGATCATGATTTCTACCTGCCAACTGTGTGATCTGCGAAGTTGCGTTCAACTTGCTGACTTGACACAGGGCGGACGTTCCAGCAGTGCAAGATCCCATGGGGAGGAAGAGGCCTCTCAACAGCGACGTCAACGACGTTTGTTGGTTTGATTCTGTTTGAATATCAGATCCATATTTATCGCCGCGCTGCCTGCTTTTTTGGGTTCAGCTAATGGTCAGAAGCTCCTCGAACTTTGAGATGCCCAGACAGGGATATGTGAAGCACAAGTAACTTCTGGCTGTTCCTGCCAGTTGCTGGTAACACGGCTCGAGGAGAACGCAGAAGATGGGTACTGGGAGATGCTGTTTGTTTGAGGGGAAAAATTTGCAGATTTGAGTTTTTACATGATGCTAAGAGGATGAGAGGCCCTAGTATTTGAGGGTGGTTTATCAGCTGTGGCTTTGTGTGCATCGCTTCAGGCTAAAGCTTTGGGTTTGTCAAACCTGCCACGCCGCCCTGGCAAAGACCGCAGCCAAGAGCCGAAGGAAGGCAAGGACAAGGTGGGTCTCCATGGGGCATGGCACAGTCCACTTTGCAGCCCTGTGTGGTGTAGGATTCATTGGTGGTCATCCAATGGTCTTTGGGTGAGGCTGTTGGGCCCCAGCCATTGAAAGAAGGTTGCGGTTTTCCAGTGGATGTTGGAACCATTTGGAAGTTGCTTTCAGGTGCTGGGTTCATGGCCGTGTTGCAAACATCACTCTTAGGGTAACGAACCACCGCTGTTTGTTTTTCAGTCCCCGGGCATCGTGTCCCACAGCGTGCCACAGAGTAGCTCAACCATTACAAAACATTACTTGTGGTTTATCATCATTGATAGCGATCAACGACCATCAGAGTGTTGTGAAATCTTTATTTGAACCTGAGAAATTGATATCCTTACAACCATTAACATCACAAACCACCATCAATGTTCTAACGATCTTCAAACATGAACCATACCGAGTAAGATGCTATGAGTCAAGAATTAATCATCATTAAAAATCATAAATCAATGACAATCACATCAGAACTATGATTTTCATGAATTAAAAATGGTTACGTGGCAGATATGCCCTGCACGAGGCAGATGCATCCCGTGACGCCGGCAAGAAGAAATCACATCGTGGCCAAGGCGGCGATGCTGGTGCCAGAACCAGGTAACAGTGTCATCACATGCCTTTCTGGGGCTACAGATGAAATACATATATGAATATGATTGAATATGTGAATTCATGTTGATGAGATGAATATGATTGAATATGTGAATTCATGTTGATGCGATGAATATGATTGAATATGTGAATTCATGTTGATGCGATGAATATGATTGAATATGTGAATTCATGTTGATGCGATGAATATGATTGAATATGTGAATTCATGTTGATGCGATGAATATGATTGAATATGTGAATTCATGTTGATGCGATGAATATGATTGAATATGTGAATTCATGTTGATGCGATGAATATGATTGAATATGTGAATTCATGTTGATGCGATGAATATGATTGAATATGTGAATTCATGTTGATGCGATGAATATGATTGAATATGTGAATTCATGTTGATGCGATGAATATGATTGAATATGTGAATTCATGTTGATGCGATGAATATGATTGAATATGTGAATTCATGTTGATGCGATGAATATGATTGAATATGTGAATTCATGTTGATGCGATGAATATGATTGAATATGTGAATTCATGTTGATGCGATGAATATGATTGAATATGTGAATTCATGTTGATGCGATGAATATGATTGAATATGTGAATTCATGTTGATGCGATGAATATGATTGAATATGTGAATTCATGTTGATGCGATGAATATGATTGAATATGTGAATTCATGTTGATGCGATGAATATGATTGAATATGTGAATTCATGTTGATGCGATGAATATGATTGAATATGTGAATTCATGTTGATGCGATGAATATGATTGAATATGTGAATTCATGTTGATGCGATGAATATGATTGAATATGTGAATTCATGTTGATGCGATGAATATGATTGAATATGTGAATTCATGTTGATGCGATGAATATGATTGAATATGTGAATTCATGTTGATGCGATGAATATGATTGAATATGTGAATTCATGTTGATGCGATGAATATGATTGAATATGTGAATTCATGTTGATGCGATGAATATGATTGAATATGTGAATTCATGTTGATGCGATGAATATGATTGAATATGTGAATTCATGTTGATGCGATGAATATGATTGAATATGTGAATTCATGTTGATGCGATGAATATGATTGAATATGTGAATTCATGTTGATGCGATGAATATGATTGAATATGTGAATTCATGTTGATGCGATGAATATGATTGAATATGTGAATTCATGTTGATGCGATGAATATGATTGAATATGTGAATTCATGTTGATGCGATGAATATGATTGAATATGTGAATTCATGTTGATGCGATGAATATGATTGAATATGTGAATTCATGTTGATGCGATGAATATGATTGAATATGTGAATTCATGTTGATGCGATGAATATGATTGAATATGTGAATTCATGTTGATGCGATGAATATGATTGAATATGTGAATTCATGTTGATGCGATGAATATGATTGAATATGTGAATTCATGTTGATGCGATGAATATGATTGAATATGTGAATTCATGTTGATGCGATGAATATGATTGAATATGTGAATTCATGTTGATGCGATGAATATGATTGAATATGTGAATTCATGTTGATGAGATGAATATGATTGAATATGTGTGTATGTGGTGTATGTCTCTATCAGTGTAATGAGCCATGGTAATGATTCCATGCTCGATTGACAGGGTGTATGCCCTGAGCATATTCGTGGCCGGTGAATGGCGAGGAACCTGGACATATTCAATTGTGCACATTGGGGCTGGGCGTGCCCCCACAAACATTGAAATGGCTCTAGGTCAATATTGACCATCAGTAAGTGGGTGAAAATAGCCAACAACAAAATGGAATACAATGATGATTCATGATGGTACGAAAAATGTGTTCGTGATGGCTCGTGCTTGGAGATGTAAATCGGAGCCACAAGGTTCCAGCGCAGGCGCGGTCCGTTTGGATCAATACACTTGCCAGGTGACTGCGCGTCAACGCCCAACAAGCGACGAAAGGCAAGCCACTCGCTGCAGTGATTGCTTTGACACATCCAGGTATACGGCCTGCACAGGTACACACATGAGGAAACAAATGATCCGTGTTTTTGTCGTCGGTGTTGGTACTTTTTGTAATTAATTACGATATTTGCTCAGATTTTGGACAGTACTGAAGAGAACGTGAACTTGTCACTGGGTGGTCGGCGTTGAATGCAGCTGAAAACATGATGCAAGCAAGTGATTCCAAAGGTTTGAGAGCCCGCAAAGTCCTTGGCGGCCAAAATAGCCCACTGGCTCAATGTTACTGATTTTTGCGTGGCTCATGACTTCACCTTTAGTTGCTTCCCCCTGAAGGCTCAAAGCAAAAAATCCAGCTACAGTTACTACGACGACGACTACTACTCTGACTCTGACTACAGCGAGAGCTCACCCTCGCCTCGCCCAGCAAAGGACAAGGAGTCCAAACAGTTTCCCCCAGTTCTCGGTTCAGAGTGAAATGGAGATTGCCTGCTGGTTGTACGAGTTGTGGCTTTTGAATGCTTTTGATGTATTTTGATTCTATATTTGTTCATTTTGCCTACTTCGGGTATGTACTCAGATGCTTGCATTAGATGCTCTATCATCTAGTTCCTATACTATACTCGTCAATCATGAGATCAACGTAATTAGTCATGCTTTGCAGTCCGTTTGGTTGAGGATTATCCTCGAGTAGTTTTTCCTCAACAGCGAAACACAAAACCAATTTGCCATTGGCATGGTAATTTTCAGTCTATTCGTGAAAAGTGATGATTTGTAGATGCGGTGAGTTCCTCATTTCAGTTTTTCCATCACTTGGAATCCATCAACGTATTCCATCACTCCGAGCTGACAGGACAAACGTGCGTCAAAGTGATGAGACTGGCTAGAATATTTGCACAGTCAACCGTGGCCAGCTTGTGAAGACATTCAAATCACTTTAAGTACCTGTACGAGAAAGTGCGGGTAGACGTATAGGCCCCGAGCTTATTGGGTGCCTGTTTAGAGGTGGGTCAAAACATGTCAAAACTCAATGGAAGTCCGCTAGCCAATGATATGATTGGCTAATGATACACATGTAAGTGCCAAAATTGACCAACTGTTTTTTCATTTGAATTGATGACATTTTGATGACATTTTGACCCGAACCGATTCGGAATGATCTTGGAGACTTTGAAAGTTTCAAAGATGTTCCACCTAGCTGGCTTAGCCAAGAGCTCGCACATGCCAACCTGTTTTCGGAAAAGGCCAGGATTCAGTTTCAAGCTGAAACTTACCATTGACATCCCCTTGCCACACTAGGTCGCAAAATCAATATATGAAGACGCGCTTCTCAGCGTGATCCGAAATCTATCGTCGAGTCATTTGTGCAAAGCCTGTGCGGTGGTGTTAAGTCTCACTCTAGATCGGGCTTTGTGTGCAGAATGTAAGCCACTGGTGAGCAAAGACGAGTTGGAGGTGCACCTCCCAAACTTGGATCAAGCTCCATCAGCACTTGAGGAACTTGATCAAGACACAAGGATCAAGTTCCTTAACGTCGCCACTGCTCCATGCCTGCTCCACATTTTAGAAGCAGGTTGCTGGCCATGCTGCCCCCGGCAAGGGTACATTTGTTTCATCTTGCAGCCCCAGGGGAAGAACCTGCTCCAGCCCGCAGCCAAAACTGGAGACTGTGGGAGATGGATGAAGATGAAGTTGCATGCTTAGTATGACACAAGTGATGAGCACTGTATAGCCTCAAAAAAATGGCTCAATGACATGACCCACCGGGTTTCAAGACGACCAAGGGTAACAACATGTCAACAAACTCAAGCAACAAGTGACGTATGGGAAACACTTTGTACAGACTTGCTCCAGTGCCACCATGATTGCTGATCATGGCATCCCTACAAGATCCTAGTCACTCTCCACAGGCCTAAAGTTTCCTCTGCATTTTTCAAAGGTTTCACAAATTCGAACTATGTCATGCTCAGATCTACCCTAGACATCCATTGATGTTGTGTTTCAATAGGCCACAGACGTCAGAAACGCAACATTTGGCTTCGTTTGGCTCCGAAGAGGAATGGCAGAAGGCCGCATGAAGTATTGCAAGGCAGTGAACATTGAAAAATCAATTGAAGGTGAAGATCCTTACATCCAAGTGTTTAAATTCAAAGACAACTACACCACAGCACAGAGATTACCAACACATCAAAACTGCATCATTCCAATGGAAGGTCAGGTGACCTCCTTTTTTGTGCGAAAGAAGCTGCAGGAAACTCACGGAGGCAGCAAAACGAGCATCTACAGACTGTAACTGCCACAGTTGGAAGCGGCAGCTTTTTTTTGCAGCGGAGCGCATGGGGTCAGAAACTTAATATTGCAATCAGCTAGATGCCAAAGCGATGCTGTATTTTGTTTATTTCAGTTTCTCGCACCTGAGAAGTTGTTTCAATGCACACCTGAGAAGCAGTGAAGGCTTACGAACCAAAGAGGTTAAGACATGTTATGACCGTGTGGTGTCTTTGGCATTCTTTGATATTTTTCTGCGCGTCTCCGATGAGTGACAGCAAGTCCAGCCCCAAAAAAAACACCTTATTCAATTCCCTTCCCATAGGGCAATGATATGGAGAAATCCCGCGATGGAGAGGGAAAATTCCGTCCCATACTTGAAACATTTCACCCAAGTTGTAGGCCATGGCGCAAGCCTAAGCCTAGGCTATGGCCTTCGCATTGTCCCTCGTTTTCCTTGGTTTTCCTGGTAAGGCATCAGAAGCTGGTCATCCCCATACCCGCCACCGCCATCGGTGTCTCCCGAGGTTTTCCCAAGCGTCGCTTGCTCGGGACGTTTGAAAGTCAGGACGACTGGAGAGTTGTAAGCTGCCAGACGCTTCAAGCTTGGTATGCAATGCTCATGCATGGTACACTTGTTAACTGGCTGGCTGGTGGTTTTAGATGTTTTCCACCCAATCTTGGGGATGGTGGGTTGCTCAGCCCATAGGTTGTAACCAGCCAGTTGGTAGCGAATTCAGACTGCTAATTGTCAAGGCGATGGAAAATTGTCAATGACCGGCAATGATGATTGTTAGTTATTATCATGAACGATGATTATTGATGATGACGGTATGGTCAATGATGATGGTTTGTGATTGTTCATCGGTTGAACATATATAGTTAGTGATGGTAAATAACCATGGACAATGATTTTTGCACATCATAATAGCAGGACGCATTTTTTCTCACACTGGCCGATGCACTTGAAACTTCCTGACACTGTGTAGGATGTCCTGGAATGACGACGAGGCTGTGGTTGCTTGTGTTGACCTTTGGGCTTGTGGCACATCTGAAACACAGTCTGGTCCACTGGTTGCGTTTTTATGTCAAGTTCTTCCTTTCATCACCATTAACCAGTTATTTACCTTGTTTATGAACCATGATGATTCCTTTTATGTTCATATGTTTTTTTTTGTCATTTGTTGATCATCACTATTCACTTTCATATGTATTGGCTTCGCGATTTCCCCACGAGTACAGTAATGTCGACCGCGCTGATGGCTCTCCCAGCTTCTTGCGACTTGGAAACTTAAAAATCTGACTCTGTTCACAAAACCTAAGGGGATCTAAGGGGGGGTTGTCCAAAAATGGTGTGCCTGCAAAAAATGGTGGTTTCCCCATGAAGAACGGGATCTTGGATGATTAGTCCCACAAACCTAAGTTGGGATCACTCAAGAGTAAAGCCAAGCTTTGGATTTTACAAGTAGGAAGAAAATGAAAGAAATATAAATCGTCCCTGCTCAGTTGTGCGTCCAGAATTTGGTTCACCCGCCAAAGTTGTATTTGTTTCTATGACGTCACGTGCGTTCCTTGAGAATGTTTCTAGTGTATGCATCAATATTTCGCACATATACACATGTATATACAACTACAAGCAGATACAGTATTGTGTATATGTTTTAGTTTCCATTTGCCTGTGCGATCCTGTGCCTATGTATGCAATCTTGTTTTCATTGGGGATCCCATGGGGGTTCAGGGGCCCTGAGTCTCATGGCGCCATGGACTTTGACGAGCTGGATGAGATCGAACAGGAACTGGGAAAGGCTCCTGATGTGTATTGTGATGAGGCGGGACCCAGGAACCGTAGCGACACCGAGCACGTGATATGTACCCTAAAAGGCCGTAGATATGTGGCTTAGTGCCCTAGGAAATAACCATAGATCATAGGGCCGTTGGGGTCATTAAGCCTAGAAGGGTATGTTATGACGTAGTTATGACCCTTGTAACCATGGTTAGCAACCAGTTACTATAAGAAACTCATAGCATATTTATACCAACATTGACCTATAAATTCACCCAGATGTAGGCAAATATACCATGCATGAAATCATTGGGCCACGATGCAATGATGACGTTGCAATGATGACACTATTGACATCCTATACAACCCTGTCCAAGTGTACCAGATTGGTGCTGCCTCCCAAGGTGTTTCCACAACTCTCAGGAGTCATGACAACCTCCACTTAGCCGCGTCATGCCACGTCGCTGTGTAGGTGACCGATGTGAAGGTGCCGCCCGGGCAACATCTGAGAATTTTCCTAATCTCGGATTTGCATGTGGATTACAAGCAGAACAAGGAATGGATGAATCGAAGCTGGGTGCAAGCTGAGCAGTACTCCGCAGTTTTCATATGTTTGAATGTTTTTCAACTTGGTCAATTTCTGCTGCTTGGATGAGCGATCCTTTGCAGCCATACGTAGCAATGAGCAGATGGGGGGCAGGATTCAAGATTTGCAGGTCCATCAGCTTCCATCAGCTTCCATCAGCCCCCAGGATGCTTGGAGAGCCTCTCGCATGATGGCCCAGATGGACAAAAATTCTTTGATTGTTTGCTTTTGCCTGGCGATCTATGCACTTCTGAAGATTTATTCGAGGAGGTCATGACTAGATTGACCGGCACTTTCCAGAAGGTCTTCTTTTGCTTCGGAAACCATGAGGCGTGGGCCAGTTGTGCAAATCCTGAGTGAAGCCCTGACATAAGAAGCCCATGAGGCTTGGACGCGCGGCGAGAAGAAAGGCACCAGCGCTGCCAAAGATTCCTTGGAGAAACTGGATCGCATTCATCGAATTTGCAGTCAGCTCGGCGTTTACACCACTCCCGTGCGGATTCTGGCAGGACCAGGGAGGGGATTTAGTTTTGTAGATCACTGATGACCCGCTCGACTAAAGTCATGCACCAATCCCTGCGATTTGTTCAATTATTGTAAAGCATCATGATCATGAACAAATGAACAACTGATCGCACATTCATGACTTTTGAACCAATCATTGAGAATGGTTCAAAATTTCAGCTGTTGCCATTCTGCCTGGCTTCAGGAGAGAACCATGGGACGATTTTTCTGCTCCCACTCTGGTCATGGTATCACTCCAGCTGGGAAGCGCGGCCAAAGTTGATTTTTTGAAGAGCTTTTTGAGGTGAGCCATGGTGTCAATAAGATTTTTTGATGAATCCTTGGGGGCATCACACCCCATGATTGGTGATCACAAAGAGTTTTCCCCGTCGAAGTGGTTGATGATCAATACATACTGGCGGTGGTACCTGTAAGTTGTCAAAAGTTGTCCTTAGTGGCAAACAACAACCGTCAGCAATCCACCAGTTTCACATGGCAACCCCGGGCAACCCATCCTTAGTTTTATCCTTCGCCGGTAAGGTCTCCCTTACGTGGTCACTAGCACAGCTAAGGACACGGAACCAGATCTGCCCCCAGATCTCCAACCTCCCATGGATCCACAGCAGAGGGTCAGCGATTTTCGCATGTGCCGCTGGGATTCCCTGGAAAGATCTACGAACGACTTCGTTTTTGGCAAAGGTGCCTGGAATGGATGTGAACACACGCCTGGTGGAGCTAAGTTTCAATCTCATGATTTGCTGCAAATATTGGAGTCACATACAAGAAAAAACATTATTGTGTTTCTCGCATTTGCAATCAGATATATATATATATATATGTGTGTTAGAATTTACTTTCTGTCACAAAGTTCCATGCACCAAAGGCAGGCCTTTTCGGGGAGCCGCGAGCATGATGAAACCTTTGATCCAAATTGCGCAGTTGCCGCTCTCACAGGTGGTGAGACATCCCTGCACATTGCTCAACACTTTGCCCAACGCAACTGGATTGCAAGGCAGTGCCGGCCTGCGGTTGGATGATCCAATAAGTGGTGGAAGATTCACAAGCACATTCCCCATCCCCATCCCGTTTCTGTGTTTAGTAGGCCTTTCACTTTCTGAAAGATGGGCCTCCAGCCCAGGTCGCCCAAAAGCTCGTACCAGTTGAAGGTAGCATGCTGTAGGAGACTCTCCAACTCGGTAGCCGTTTCTTGGGACTCAGGAAACGAGGCATGGATGGACAAAGTGTTGAAGCTTCATGCCCAAGATGGTGGAGAAATCCTCAGCCCTTTGTCAGATTGGTGGGGAAAAGTGAGAATCAGACTTCGTCAAGTCAAGTGCGATCCTAGGGAGCGTTGCTGCAACATGGAGGCCAAAGCGCATAGCTTTCCAAGTTTTGGTGTATGATGTTGGATGATGTTGGATGGCTATTTTTGACCGCTGAGGTTATTCGCATTTCTGTCCAAGACAAGAGCTCATCTTGGAGAAGCGTTTCACCTATGACCAGCACGTTCCCAAAATCAGTGGTTCGCAACTTCTAGAGGAGCAAATCCGCCGGGTGAATCCCAAATGCCACGTTTTTGGTCACACCCACGTGAGCTGGGACACTTGCTTGGCACCTTGCTTGCACCGCATCAAACTAAAGGTTTTTTTCGGCCATCATGAATCATCATCATCACCACCACCACCATCATCATCATCATCATCATCAGCAGCATCAACATCAACATCGTCATCATCATCATCATCAGCAGCATCATCATCATCATCATCATCATCATCATCATCATCATCATCATCATCGTCCTCGTCCTCATCCTCATTTGTCTCATTAGTCATCATGTACCAAACCATTATCAAGATTGCATTAACCACCAGTCCAAGTTCCGTGTAGCATCATGCGCAAACCAAGGATGGTATCCGTTATGTCCATTGGCCCTTGGGCAACGTCAAAGAGCAACAAGGTCAAACGAAGATGCAAAAGCTCAGTGGCTTTTTGCTGATCCTTGGAGTTCGCATTGATAAGCTGTTGGGAGGTATTTCGTTCTTTTCCCCTAAAGCGGAGCTAAGGCGCTACCAGGAGTGGTGTAACCAGACGGTAGATAAACTGATGGTTTTTTGTTGCAAAACATGCGGGGAAGTTTTGTTTGAATCATTTCTACAGGCAGGGGCTGTATCTATGCTGCCCACTTGAGGCTGTACGATTCCGGGTGGTCGCCGCTACAATTTACGCACTGGGGCTACTTTTATGATTTCATGGAGAAGCGTCAGGTGCTGATGAGAATGACGCGTTCCCTTTGCATGGATTTTTGTTTGCCTCAGTTGGATTTTCCTACATGTCAGAGTCAGAGGTTTGATATTTGGGCCATGTATGATAGACAGTTTGATGCATGTTACGTGGAAACAACAGAAACTACTTAGTTATGGTGGTATGATTGGTTTCTGTCACCAATTGTTTCACAGACCGGCCGCAATCTAAGCATTATCTTGTGCAGGCATGTGTCCTGTAGCTGGCTGGCCAATGATCGGCGACTTTCTGTGTTTTGGAGCCATTTGAGGTCAGCACCAGGGAATAGAACCATCATAGACTAGACCCCTGTGGACTACCAGTCCTGGTCATGAAACTGACACGGCATGACCGACAGGCATTTCTATCTTTACATTGAAGAAGCAATGCCCACGTATTAAAAGGCCAACGCCAATCTGCAGTCTCATTTTTGTATTTTAAGAAGGTGCCCCCTCAACAGGACGGCTGGTTTTTAGTCCTCCAAGGTCGGCCCCCCGAGTTATAAGTTTTTATCTACCATAATAGGTTTGTTGGTAGTTGCCTATAGTTACAATCCTTAGAAGTATTATTCAACAGTATTTTAACAACTATGACTATGACTCTCTATCCTAGTTGTGTCAGATATATCTACCATCGTTGGTAGTAAATGGTTTGTTTTTCAACGAGTTGCTTAAAAGGGATAAAGCCACTATTATAATTGAAGAGGCACAGTACCACTAAGCTGCAGCTCATCCCCATCCACTATAAGCCACTATAGTTGAGAAGGTTGCCCCAAGGTTTTTCTTGTGAAATGTGGGGGAACGCCGCCAGGGCTCCGGTGAATTGGCACCATGGGTCAGCCACTGGGTCAGCAGATGGGTGCCGAAAGATGTGGGGTGCAAGCAAGTTGTGGTGCAACAGTTGGTGCCAACCAAGTTGTGGTGTGATCTGTTCATGACATTTTTCTCGGGATCAGTTTGTTTCAAGGACATGAAACGTCGTTGCTGTTTGCATTCAGGTCCAAGGCTTTAGTGCTATATAGAGTGCTGAATTTGAATGTTGTGAGTTCATGCCGAATTGGTTTTTTGGTTGTTTGTGGAATCAGGGTTTTGACGCCGTTTTTTCATTTAACAGCTGTCCTTTTGAAACCATTGGTGAGTCGTCCCAATGGACATCCTCCAAGCGGCCTCACACTTCCGTTGATCAAGGCTATGGATATGCAGCCATGTATCCTGAGATGCATGAAGCACTCGAAAGACACGGCCTATTGCGAGCCAAGGCCGCTGTGATGCTGTGGTTGAAGTTCACGACTTGGGGCTGTGGGAGATCCATTTGCACCACCATTAGCCACCCATGTTTGATGATCGAAAGGTATTCAGGGCTAAACTCGGGATGGCTTGTTTCAGTTTTGGGGTAAAGAATTTCCTGATTACTTTACCTTCTCTTTGCGGAGGAGTTGCAGCACTATGGTTGGTACAAGATAGTACAAGCGGTTCCTTTTACTCATCCTGAAAAAAATGTTTTCGATGAATGGCCGCTGGTCCCGTTGCGGCAGTTCGAGGTCGATGGCCCAGATGGAATGTCGCCATTCTTTCCAGGCGGCCTGGCGGAATTGCAAATGATTGATGAAGGTTATATAATTGGCAATGGATGCAATGGTTTTTCATGCATACATTATCTTTTGACATGGTTGGAAGCAGTTGGCAACGTTAAGAAGATGACCACATGGTCCATGACAGTGGGCACGTGGTGAAATCACAGTAAGGACGATTAAAGTGAAGCCACTTCCAAGCAGGATCAAGCAGGTAACTACTTGCGACATCATGATGATGTTTCAAAGCGCCTGTCGATGGTTGCTTGCAGGGTTTTCAGTTCTGAAGGCAATTTGCAGAGCTTGAATGGTATCGAACATGTGGCAAGGAGGAATGTGAAGGGAAGCATTAATATGAGCTTTAAGATGCGATCGACAACATGGAAATGTGGGCTTCCCTACTTGGAATATCCAGAAATTGCAATCCTTCAAGATTGAATTCCCTGGTCAAAGATGCCTTAGCCATAGATTCTTTGGGTCGAAACCAGAGCAGTGAAGTCCGTGCCGGGATCTGAGCGAAGAGATCTCCCGCAGGTGGCGCCCTGAATAACAACGCGCAGTTCTGGGCCCGCCATGCCTCAGCCAATGTTCGCTGGCGCTTGCCTCCCAAGGGCCTGGAACTTGCGAATTTTCCCTGTGAAAATCCTGGATGCATCCTGTGTGACTTCACCCAGAATCAAGAACCTGGCGGCAAGGACCTCCATGGAGGATATGGAAAGCCTAATGGTAGCCAATGATTTGCCAACACGGACATGGGCCGATGTGACAGCATCAATGGCCCTGCCAATGGCCCTGTCGTTAGCCATAGATTATAGCAATTGTAGCTTTTGGAGCTGGCCGTTGCCGTTGTCCAGTGAAAAAAATGGATGCCGGAGATGTTAGACAGCGTTGATTTTCTTGGCTTGCAGCGTGACCTACATGCATGCATACGCGTGCCTTCCTACATGGCATGCATAGCTCAACGCTCGAATCAATCCACAACCGCAAGGATTTGCAGCTGCCATGATACAGCAGCACATTAGAGAACATACGAAATACAGTATTTCATATACATTCAAATGCACAGGCACATGCACACATACAAACGGAATCATAGAGCATAGAGACATACATGGAGATAGACGTACGTGCGCACGGGCCAATTGGTGCAGGTGTAATTCAATGTAGATTGTAAACACATGCAGTCAAAATATGTCAAAATTTATCCAACTTTGGAGATGTGCAACCCTTGGCATGTTTGTTTCTGGGCCCTTGGCAAAACAAATCCCAAGCTGAAATCTTTGTTGTGCTTTGCCTGGTTGGTCATGGCAGAGGTCATCCCGAATTTCTCCATGACCTTGGCCTCAGATAGCCAATTTCTCCATGATCTTCCAGCGCAAGTGGTTGAAATTGGGTCCTTGATGTGCAGTTGAGCCACCACGGCCCCGAAACCCACATTGTTCCAGTTCCAGGCCGCTGCCAAGCCCACCACTGCTGCCACCGCAGCCACTGATCTGCCTGAATCTGGACAGGCGCTGCGGTGAGTTGGGGGACAGTGTTTTGTGAGTGGTCAGCCTGCATACATAGATAAAAAATAGAATGTATTCAACATACACGACATAATCACACACACACACAGAGATATGATTTTCCTTTTGCTGCAATGAACGGGCACCACTCAACCCACACCATCATGTAGTATTGGCAGGCCAAAAGCCGAATGGTTGAATTATGTTGAATTGAGAATCCGCGTGACTTCCCCCAAATGATGAAGAAGATGGGTTCGCTAGGCATTGAGAAACAAAGATACCCCCAATGCCTTTGCCAACAAGTTATAACATGCCACTGATTTTCTGGAGTTCCCGCAGGTGACCGCGGAGAACTTTTTATCACCGCAGTCGGCCAGGCCCGGCCAAGGTGGCAGTTGACCACGAACTGTCAGTGTCGGTGGTTCAACCACCCAAGGTTCAGAATGCTTATGATCAATGGTAGGCAAGAACGGTGTATAGGCAGAATTGATTTACTGTAATTGCCTTCAAATCAGCATGCATGGTTGCACATAATAACAATAACTGGTGGAAAGGCATGGAAAGGCTTGGTTCATATCTTTGCTAGTGGAATGTTTTTTTTTGAATCCCTTGCTTTATGAATCATTTTGGTCATGCTCCAGGAATGCGGTGGTCCTTTAAGGGAAATCATGGCAGATGCCCAATTGAAATCGCTGCGAAAAAGGCACCCATCAGCAAGAAAGCATCAGGCCTCATAAGTCAGGAGTTGTTGTCGTTTTACTCGGTTTGTGACGCGCCACAGGCCACTGTGCATGTCCATTTGTACCACAAAGTTGGTGATCATAATCTTCAGGGCGTTTACACACACATACGGGGGAAGATCCTTCCTACCATAGTTTTGGGCACGTGGCAGTTGAACGTTCTTCTCAGCACTGGGCGCAGGCTACATGGCTCAGATTTCAGGAGACGTGGAGATCTGTGGAGATTACGATGGGCCTGCACGGCGCATCATAATCATCGTGTGTAGAGTCAGATGCGGCAGGTTGATGTGTGGTCAGAGGATTGATGTGCCAGAACTAGTGCAACCAAATGTGTTTGATTTTACTGTTGACAGAATAATCATCCACCCCACGGATTCCCATTGAGCCAATCCACACTTTAGTTTTGTTCTTTTTTGCATTGATCCCAACCAGCTGGATTGCTGTCCTAATGTGTCAAGTAGAAGTGTTTTAAGATTGAAATGGGTTGTCTCCGCCTTTTGCGCAGCTTATATAGCCGTTTCACGGATGAAGATTCACCAGATGCCACGCACTGCGAACGTAGCCACTCCATGGCAGTGGCGTTTCCAGGGTGAAGCTGGACAGCTTATATAATGATTTCGAACAGCGCCACATCACATCCCTTTTTCTGAGCAAGTGACGGCCCCACGAATCCCCACTTGAGCTCACTTGCTCACCCAACCAAACACAGATGGGATCAGATGGGGACACTTGACCTTGGAAGATGACCTCAATCTCAACCCCTAAGACCTGGCTTTGCCTTGAACAGACATTGATTCATGGGACATTTCAGCTGCCTTTATGGGTGCTTCTCACAGTGATGTGCAGCCCTTAAGCGCAGCTGAAGCAGAAGAGGCACCGGCGCTGCGCTGCTGTCTGCTGTGCACCCATCCAGATCCAGATCCAACCTGCAGGATCAAATGATGAAGTTGCTTTGGATTTGAAACCACGCTGATCTATCAAGTAGTCTAGCCGCATAAACGTCAATCTAGAAGCATCTAGGTTAAATTTGAATTGAATCGCCGGGTTCGGGGTGTCAAGACAATCCGACATGATCCGACATGGCCCTGGATGCACAGCATGGTGCACACGCGAGGTGAAGAAAGCTCTGCTGGAAGCTGATCAGCTTTTGGTACCTTGGCGGTGCACCAGCGGCATCATCCAGTCGTTTGAGGGTCGCCTTTGAGGGCTGCCACGATTGGATACGGTTGGCCGTGTATGGTTCTTTCCAGAGGATCCGAAGTTGCTGAAGTTGTTTGGTGACTTCATCATGTTCACATTCATGTCACCAAGGCAAAGTGTCAGCCCGGTTGGGAAGATCCAAACTTTCCACCAAACCAGTCGACGATCAGCCATGACTTCAAGGTGTGCAGAAGCTTGAGATCAATCTGTTGGGGCACCGTGCACACCGGACATATCCTTGAATGTATTCACAACATACATACCTACAGATGCACATGCGCCATCACATGCCGATATCTCTGCACATGCGCAAGCATGTGCATCAATCATGTACATACACTGGGCGTATTTACAGCAGCGCTGCGCTTTCCCATTTCTTTGTGCTTTTCTTAGTGGCTGGCTTGCACGCTGCATTGCCTCTAGGCGCTGAATGCTGGGAAAGCCAAACGCTTTGCCGAGTTGCGGTGGGCCCGGGGGAGCTGGGGGACCTTCACATTGGTGCTGCAGAGACCAGGTTGGAAGGATCGAACGTACCAACCTATGCTTGGTTAGGATTAGATGAGGTGTGAACATGGTTGAACCAACATGTTTTCAGCTTGTTTTGACATGATTTTGCCATCAACACCAGTCGCAGTATTATTATTGTTTGTCGAGTCCGCTTGACATGTATGAAGCTTCGTGCACATGGTGCAGGAGCGGCTGAGCAATTAATCCTTCCGAGCTTTGTTTAGGTGTTGAATCATAGGCAAAGATCAGAAAATAAAAAAAAAAACAAAACAGAAGCCGCCTTGTATCAGTTGCATCCCGAATCATGGCTTACTACGGCTTACTATGGTAGCCTGGATTGCTGATGCTTGCTGTGGCTTTTTCATCCGACCTGGACCGGGTAGGTGGCTCCGCGCAGAAGAAGCCTTGGGGACTTCGGCCTTGCCAATGTTTCCACCTCAAGGACCAGCTGCTGCAGATGTGCGACAGGACTGCGCGGCCACGATTTGGGGATTGGGAAAGGACTTCTGATTGGAAGGATCGGTTGGTTTTCTTTTAGTTCTTGGTTAATTTTTGGAACTTGGGGCCTAAGTGGTCAGATGTGGTTGGCTATGCACTTTGTTGGGCTTTGGTTATTCATGCTTTGCCTGGTTTCCCTTTTGTATCATTGAAGAGCTTTTGTTTGCAAAGTGGTTTGACTCTTGTTCAGAAGTTCTGGGGAGCCAGACTGGGGAGCCAAACCACTCCACAAAAGAGATGCTGCTGAGCAGTAGAATTAGGAGAAGAAACAAAAAGCAAAATTATAGTAATAACTACATAGTATGACTAAACCAATCTCAATAAGCCTTAGAGAAGCCTTGAACAAATCTTGATGACCAGATTCTTGCTCAGCTCCAGGGGATGCTGGGAGATTGCTATTTTCTGGCAGCCTTGAGTGCAATAGCAGAGGCCAGGCGGTCAGCCCAGCACCTCTTAGAATTTGCACCTGGCACTGTGACGAAGTGCCTCTGCCCATTTGACCTCCTTGCTTTTGCACCAAAATTTTCACCCAAAATTCTGCGTGGTTCTGAACACACTTTGAGATGTATCAAAACCATTGTATGAACATAGTATGAACCATCCTCAATTACCAGTGATTTGCAAGTAGTCAAAGTATGTCAAATTTCCAGCTAACTGATGTTGTGTTGGAATCCTTTAAAGCCGCCCGTTTGGCCAGAGCTCCATCGAACATATTTGCTCCGCAGCTGTATTAGATCAGCGCACCCATCGCACTGGGGAGCCATGCCCACTAAGCGAAAATCCGTTGAGAAGAAGACCTTTTCGGTCACAGGTGCACCCCAAGGCTGTGGAGAGGGGCGGGTTACGGTTACAGGAAATGAGGCTGATTTTTTGGGATCATGCCAAATACAGCCACCGACTTTCAGATTTGAACCGAAGGGTCATAGCATCGTTTCCGGCCCATCACCACATGTTTTGTTTTTTGTTTTCCTTTGTTTGCTTGCTTGCGTGCTCACATGCAACTCATATTGCCAGCATTCAATCATGTTGAGCTGGTGATTTGCTGTTTGGCATCTGAACGGATTTTGTTCGGTGTAGGGTGAATCTGTAGCGTTTCGTTTCAGCGGTGGTTGCTGCTGCTGCCTTTGCACATGTTTGGCGATATCGCCATCGCGCTCTAAAGGCCTCATGAATTATGCTGATTTGCACCATTTTGCACCTGCATTGAAGGTCAGACCCAGGTCAGACATTTTGTTTGTTGATGCTTGGAACGCCAGCGTCGTTGTTTAAGTAACGCTTTGACTTGCAACGAAGTAACAAGATCCAAGGTGTGGGCTGTGTGCTGGTTCTGTGCTCGGAAGTTGGCTCCCAGCAGTGTCAAGCACAGGTGTCCAACACACGGAGGTGGTTGATCCCACATGCACCGGCTTGGCTGCGAAGCCATTGCGCCTTGGCACCACGGGATGCTTAAGCCTAAGCTGCCTTGGAACATCTTGGACCCAACAGATGGAGATGAAGCCAAGCCATTGAAGCTATGAAGAAGGCGCTATTCTTTGGTCATCATCGCAGCTCTAGATTCCTGCAATTCTTTTGGTGATTTTCCTTTAATTTCTGGTTATTTTCAACAATACTTGAAAATTCAAGAACATACACATGTATTAGCAATGGTCTACATAGCTACCAGACGAGCATGACGCAAGACTGCACAAGTTGTTTGTTGCTTCTTGTTGTCTCTCCCTGCTGTTGCTGGTGATGGTGAGCGAATGACTTCGAGCCATGGTTCATACGGATCTTTGTGCCTCTGTGATTCACCATGGTTAAAATGTCTTAACTTTAGCCATGCTTGACTTGATTATGTCCAACTTGCCCAAGTTGTATGCCCCCACTATTCAGTAATTACTGCCAATCGGTGCCAATACCTAAGTCAAAATTCATTCATGGATGCGTGAGGTGATGCTGGGGAGAGAGAGGTGGCACATAAATTGATAAATCCCACTTTGTCAATGCCTTTTCTTGACCTGGACTTTTTGGCAACTAATTTGCTATTGTATCGTTTCACTCCCTCCTCATCCTGAACATTTCATGGTTCGAATAGTTCTTCAAAGCTATTCCATCCTTGTTCCACGGAAATTCTAAGTATTGTTCTCCATGCTGCTGGAAACTAATCCATCATATTCCATCATCTAATATTCCAACATATTCCAATCATTTGTAATCCATCCATGAACTTTTTGGACTGACTATGAGTGGCTAGTGGCTGATTTGACAGCTGGGTGAGACAAACATGCGGCTTTTCGGACCTTGTGGACCTTCCTGCCCCCCCCCCCGTGCCGACCCAAGGCAGGACTATGTGCCTCAGCTACATATTTGGCTTGAGCTCGTTTCACCGGGGGCTGTGAAGCCCAAGAATTGGTTTCCCCAGCTGGTGGGGTTGGGTTCATTATTGGTGACTAAGATTGATAAATAGTGATCAGTAGATATCAGTAGTGGACAGTGGACTCAGCCTGTATTTGTTGAGATTCCATTGGCCTCGGCCGTGACTCAGGATGACCCATTGATAATGGGATGTGTCAAGCTGTGAGTCAGTGGAACTGATGACCTGCTCAGGAGGACGAAATGGAATTGGTCGTGAAGAAAGGCCTGGCAACAGCTCCTTTGCCAATGCCATGTTCGTCCGGTTGCCCTTCGACGGTGGCACACCTGGCTGCCAATGTGGCTGGTGGTTTTGAGCGTGCGCACCATTTTCCGCAATATTTGAGATTGTTTGTTGATGAAGAATGCTTTCAACATCTTTCAACGTTATTTGATGAATTCGTGTGTATTTTAAGAGGGTGGGACGTTGTGGAGGCCCGTGTTTTTCAGTGTTTTTTGTGTATTTTGATGTTTTTATGTATATAATTTTACATGTTTTTACATTTCTTTATTAAATATTTTTCCTATTAGAGAGGACTTACCTGTAAAACAAATCTGCATTAAATATTTTAATTACAGGTAGACATTTTGTATGGGGACTTTGCATCTAATATTCCACAATGGATTTACGACACATATTTATATTTATTTTTCAGGTTGGGGGACCTGGGGCTATCCTTTATAATGCAGTGTTTGTACTGTCCTGTATTGTATCTATAAAGAAAAAATGGTTGATTTGGTGTTGGTCTATACCTTTATTCTCCAATATAGTATTTTCCTCAAGGTCCCTTATGTACCCCATGCTATGTCTTTGTTCTCCCAATGGTATATTTTTGTTCTTCCATACTATTCCTAAGCTCTCCCCATAGCAGTAGCATGGTTTAACTAACCTTTCCCCCTTCCCCATCATGTCTTCTATCTTTTTATCTTGCCATTTTCATATTCTTTTCCTTATTTCTACCACACTCGTCTTGTGATATACCCAAGTACCTGAGAGATTGGCTATGGTTTCCTATGCTAATGCTATGTTATTCCCCTGTAAGGTTTCTATCTTGGTGTATTTAATTCAATGGTCTTTTTGCAAGGTTTCAAAGGGCAACCACACTTAGCGTATGTTTTTCCCAGCTTTGCTCACTTCTTCCCAAACTCTTACATTGGTTTCTCTATAGGAGTTCCACCTCTACCCAAATTATTGCTATTGTATCTTGACTAGTTCTCCTTTTGCATCAACTAATAAGCTATTCTTTTGCTATCCACCTAGAATTTATACATTTTTTATTTGCTAACGGTCATTTAATTCCATTAAATGATTTTCCATAATGAAACCATGCTATATTTACACTCTCCCCAAGGATTTCTCTTCCCCAAAAGATTTTTGTGGATTTCCCCCTTAGCTATATGCTTTTACCACATTCTGTTATGGTGGTGTACCCAGAACTATGGCCATGTTCTTCTATGCCTATGCCATTGCTATGTTCTTCCCCACAGGGTTTCTATTTCAGGCCATGGTATCCACATGTTCTTTTGAAGGGTTTTCTTTTTCTCCCTATGTTATACCTATGCTTTCCTCATTGTGCCAAGCTCTGCCTATACTATTTCGATGGTCTTAGTATAAAAGTTCTCTCTTGCTTGTTTCCCATGCTGCCTACCTAGGATTGCTGAAACTTGTCCATGGTGTTGATTTTAAAGTACTAAAGGAATTCCCAGAATTTTACCATGCTATATCCATGCCCTCCCCAAAGGATTTCTGTGAGTTTCCTCTTGTTTATTTCATCCTCTTACCACATCGTGTCTCGGTAGTCTACAGGAAAAGTTGACCATCCTTTCCTATGCCTGTGTTATTACTAGTTTTTTTCAAAACATGTGTTTGAAGCCATGCTCTACATAATCTGCTCTACATATGTCATGGTCAAGATTCTCATGTTTCTCCCTATTCGATTCCTATATACCGCGCGGTATAGTCTTATGGTAGGATTTCTTTTATATCCTACATAAATTATTGAGTACCATTAACTATACCTGCAAAACTTTTTCAAAGAATAGATGCTATGAGTGCCCCAGACTATATGAACATTTTCTCTATGGGAACTCTTTATGGCTTATCCACATTAACCCTAAATTTATCTGACTTTTTGTTCCAATTACAAATTATTTATTGTCTCTGTACTCCATTTACTCTATATATTGCTATTTCAGCATGTCTCGTTCCCATGCTATCCCTGATTTCCTTTGATATATTTCTAGGTTTTAATCTTTACACTTATTATTAATATGAATTTGAAATTTCGAAGTATTACTGAAAATCTTGGTAGGCCTTTGCCAGTTTACAAGTTTGAGAATATGTGCCCTAAAGTTTCATGAGCCCAAAATCTGAACTATCTTGAATAATTTTGCCATGTTTTTTTACTAGAGAAGAACACACACACACACACACATATATATATATATATGTACATATTTCTAAGAATATTCTTAAATATATATGTATATATATATATATATTTCTCTCTCTCTCTATATATATATATTGTTTTTGTATGTAGTATCCATTACTTGAAACTGTAATTAATTTTGCCACAATATAGCGCCATAATTTAGCCAAGTGACCGAAGGGGCAAAAGAAGGTAAGACCCCTGGGGGTGGGAGGGGAGAGCTCGGGGGGGGGGGGGCGAAAAAAAAAAAAAAAAAAAAAAACAAAAAATTAT